>JAJOOS010024673.1:0-25458 GCA_029582725.1 Solanum chiquidenum
TGTTTTGCAATGTTTATTTTTTGTTTTCCAGATTTAGATAATTAATTTTTTTAGTAACGTGGAGCAGTTCTTTGGTTTTTTTTTTTTTAAAAATAAAATTAATAATCACACTCATGTTTTGCAATGTTTATTTTTTGTTTTTCAGATTTACATAATTAATTTTTTTAGTTATTATCATATATTAATTTTGAAAATTATAAAATGATTATATCACGTTAATTTTAAGTAATTCATAATAAATAAATTTAATAGTTTAATTTCGAATTTAAGATAATTACAAATAGTTGATTTTATTATTTAATCCTATTACATGTAATTAATAATTTTAAATTATTTAAAAAATCCTGTTTTTTGTGGTGCTGACATGTTTCGCTCTAATTCTAATTATTGACATGTATCTATATTTATTTATTTAATTATTGATTATTAATTATTTAAAATACTAAAAATTTGTGGTGCTGACATATGTCATTTTTTCTTCTCCTTTTATATATAGATAGATTTTGATATTTTTCTCTCATTTTCTGTTCAATAACCTTTTAAAACAATTATTCACTTTCCTTATTATTAGCCTTTACTAAATTTAACTCTTCCTTCCAAAAGGAAATATGTAACAGCTAAATACATAATGGAGCAATTAATGTGCATTATCACGCATTTTTTACTATTAAATCATTGCTTCAACCCACGTACTATCAGTTTTTTTGTAATCCTTAATCACCTATAATTAATTATACAATTCATTCCCCTATTTATTCATACCTTCTTAGACCTTTTCCTTTGGGGTTTCATGTAAGTATTTTTTTCATATCTTCATATACCTTTTTGGGGGTTTCATGTGGTTTTTTTGTTCTTCTCTTTAATCTTTTTCCTTTTATTTTATCCATCCTTGATAGCATCATTTTAAACAGGATAATTACTATGAAGCTTTTTGATATGAAGAGTAGAAGAGGAAAGCCAGGAGTTGATTGTATCCATTCTTGATTTTATTTTTAACATATGTATATATGTTACCATCCTTTGAAAAGGATATTACTATGAAGCTTTTGATATAAGCCAAGAGTTTTTTTTATTTATTATTTTATCAATATCAATGTTATTTAATTCTTTTAAAGATTTTATTTTAGTTTTAGGAAGTTAAAGTTCTAATTCTATTCAATATGTCTCGCTCCCTAAATCTAAATCTGTATACACAATGTAATATTAAAGTGATGTGACATCTCTTTATGTTTATCAAATTTAATTATGTTTTTTATTTGAATTTTTTAAATATTTACTATTGTAATAAATTGTCAATAAAAAAAGGTAGAGAAAACTGAACATTTACATCAATATATATATTCCGGTGATGTGGCGCTCTCTAAGGCCACAATTCTTTTTACAATAGTAAATATTTTTAAAAATTCAAATAAAAATAACGTGATGTTTAAATTTGTAACTGGTAATGTCTCAAACAAAAGATGGCTTGTGGTTGGCATGATTTTGATGTTTGATGAGGTTAAGGCTTAATTTGGACATGGTATGAAAATATGGATGATGATTTTATAGCTATGAAAGTAGTTGTGTCGTGTTTTTTTTAAAAAACTCAACATATATATATATACACATGTGTTTATTCTTTTATTTTATTTATTTATTTGTGTTTTTCTCCTTTATTTGTTTTTAAAGTTTCACCTTCGTGACTCATAAGTTATACCTATTAAACTTCCACTTTCAATAATATAATTAACTTCATGATATTTAATTATAAAATTTAAGATGCTTTATAATATTCCTCTATTTTGTCTTATATAAATTCACCATTTTTTGTTTCATAAGATATATTCCTACTCAAAGATATTACTTTTATTTTATTGTTCCTTATATTATTATTATTATTATTATTATTATTATTATTATTATTATTATTATTATTTTATAGTATCAACATTTTGTGCATTGAATCTGTAATTTTATTTTCATCATCTTTTTTCTATATGATTAAGACCCCAAGAAAAATATGTATTCTCTTCATATAACTGTTTTAGTTTGGCTTCTTATGATTTTTTAATTATCGTAACTCTGTATTTTTATTTAGATGCAATACAACAATGTCGGAAATATATTAACTACTAATGAAGGCTCAAACAATACTATTAATGATTTACAAGAAATATATATATTAAATATTGAAATACATTCTTTTAATTGTATAAAGAATTATTTATATTTTCTTTAAAGATTCCTCCATTTTATCTACATAAATTCATAATTTATTGTTTCATGAGATTCCTACTCAAGATTATCCTTTTTATTTCATATTTGAAGTTATATTTTTCTTATATTACTATCATATATAAATAATTTTGGTTATTAAACACATTATTAAAGGAAGAATCTTCTAAAGAGCAAAGACTCATAAATAATTCAAAATTGTAAAATTCATAATTTATTGTTTCATGAGACCCCTACTCAAGAATATACTTTTTATTTCATATTTGAAATTATATATTTCTTATATTACTATTATATATAAATAATTTTGGTTATTAAACACATTATTTAAGGAAAAATCTTCCGAAGAACAAAGACCCATAAATAATTTAAAATTGTAAAAATCATAAAATTTGAGTAGGAATAATAAATTGAACTAAGACTCTTAGTATAATTTTTTAGCACTCAATATTTCAAAATATATATTTTATATAAAAAGAAAACAACATTGACTATTAATTTGAACCAATTCCAACCTTTCACATCGTTACCCTAACCCACTGCGTATACCAATCCAACTTCCTCCTCCTCCCATTTTGTTTATTTTACAACTTAATTATTGTCATAATATAATAATACTCCTATAAGGAGTAATTAAGCTAAGCCTACGAAAGAATTGAAATTTGGTAAAAAAAATTGTTTACCTGAAGCTCTTCGTTCCTCTTTTTTGGACGCCGCCACACAAGGTTTGTTTCTTCCACTTTCTTATTTTCTTTTCTAAATTAATTATGTACTAAAAGTGAAAAATTCTACAAACTTATTTTAATATATGAGTCAAGTGAAATAGAATATTAAATAAATCATGAACTTGAGTCTTGACCCATTAATCACCAACTAAATAAATTATTATTTAATAAATATCCGACAATTAAATAACTGTAGTACTCGAATAGTTCAAAATTTTCAAACTAACTTCACCGACTAATCCTAAATAACTTGGGGCAAGTGTTGAGAGTGATAAAACGGTAATTTTATGAAAAATTATAAAAATGACCTTTCGGGTCATTACCGGAACATACAAAAACGAATATAAGGCTATTAATATGTTGAAGAAAATAAAACTTGTTCTTATATAACCTCAAAAATAGGCACTATTTTACAATTTTATGGAATATGTGACAAAATAAAGAGTGTTACTTTAGATAATGCTTCTAATAATTTAAAATTAATTGATTATCTAAAATCTAGACTTTGTCATAATGATTATTTTCATATTAAGTGTGCTCCACATATTTATAATCTGGTAGTAAAAGATGAAATTCTCAATTTTGAATTTCTTGTCTTGTAATTTAATTTTTAAAGCTAAAATAAAAATTAATTTAATAGAATTTAAAAATTGTTGTAATGAATATGGACTTGCATATAGAAAAGTTCTCAAAGAAGTATGCACTAGATGTAACTCTTTTTTTGAAATGCTTGAAGTTGCTTATGTTTATCAATATCCAATACAATTAGTTTTTAATGCTCATAATGCGGACCCAAACTTAAGAATTTGCTATGAAGATTGAGAAAATACAAAAGAACTTATTGATTTTTTAAGTTTTTTTATAAAGCAACAAATGCTATTTCTGGTAAATATTATCCAACTGTTTCTTCTGTTTTGATAAATATTTGTGCTATTTCATCTGAATTTGCAGAGTATAAAAAGAAAAGACCGATTTAAAGAATCACTTGATTTTATGATTGAAAAATTCAAAAAATATTTTTTCCTTCATCAAATTTATTTGACTACTACTTTATTTAACCCAAATTACAAATTAAAAGGTGCTGAAAGAATGGTAGAAAAAAATTACGCAAATTAAGAAATTAAAGTTGATGAAATTCCTAGTGTTGAAGAATGTAAAAGAAGCATAATAACAACAACTAGAGATTTATGTAATACATATAAAGCTATAGAAAAAAAATGATTCAATAGTTGTACCTTCATATCGTAATGATTTTGATGACTATTTTGATCAGGTACGGAAAAAGATTTGGAATGATCAATGATAAACCTCAACTATTACTATGGTGAAAGAATCGTGAAAAATAATTTTCGAACCTTGGTAGGGTTGTTCGAGATGCGCTAGCGATTCAAGCATCATCGGTCGATTCGGAACGATCCTTCAGTGCAGCGAGATTTATGATTTGAGATCATCGATATTCATTAGGAAAGGATAGTTTGGAAACATCAGTGTTGTTTAGATATTGGGTCAGTGTCGAAAGAAGAAATAATGAACTACCACAATTAAGTGGCCAAATAAATGACGAAATAGATGAAATATTTGGTGATAATAGTGATGATGGAATGAAAGCAATGGAGGAAGAACGACAAATACAAGTTCCAAATAATGTTTCTTTTGAAATGATACAAAATTTACGAAAATAATTTCAAAATAATTTCAATTATTAGTATAATATTCAATAACTAGTTCAAACAGAACCTTCCTAGAAGGTGGTTGCATTTCTTTCTAGTATTTGTATTTGTACAATTTATTTATTTGAATAAAGATACGACTATTCGCCTTGATTTTCTTTTAAAATAGTCTCTTATTTTAATGCAAGTCATTTTATAAATTTATCTTTTAACTATTTTAATATTAGCCTAATATTAAATTGAATTTCAAAGTTTAAAGTTTAAAGTTTACTTTAATGTTTAAAGTTTAAAGTTTACTTTAATGTTTAAAGTTTAAAGTTTGAAGTTTTATAATAAGTTAAAGACTTAAAGTAAATCATACTTTTTTGTAAATTGTAAAACTATAAAAATTATAATATATTAAGTTAATAAATATTTAATAATTCAGTTGAATGTTTTAATGAATATGAAATAATATAACTATACTATATATTTATCCAGTGATATTAAAATATATATATTATATAATAATGTAAAGTAACAATTAATAAGTTTTTTAAAAAAATACTGAATGTACGAACTGGTTGGACACGGTTTCGGTACCGGTCCAAACTGGTAGCTATAGGACGGGACCGAAACTTTGGAAAAGTTCTGGTAGACCCGATTTCGGTAATTCCTCCGGTTAATGGGAACCGGTTTTGGTAAAACCGGTCATATTCTACCAGTTTGGTCCGATTGCCAGCCTTATGTCAACCGAACCTAGAATGAAAAAAGTCACCATCATCGATCCTTGCCCTCTTGGATTCTCTTGTCGTGTCCTTGAGATTCACTTTCTCAATTTGTTGTGCATGAACCATCATTAATCTAGAGATATCAAATTCCTTGATTAACATGGCGGTTCGACATTCCTTGAAAACTATGTCAGAAAAACCTGACCCAAACTTACTCATCCCTACCCTAGAGTCAGCAGCCATAGTTGGAGCATACTTAGCCAATGGTGTGAACTTCAAAAAATACTCCTTCATGCTATTTCTTTAGCGGAGATAATGAACTCAAGTACTTTTGTCTTCCTCATCTCAGGAGGAAAGAAACGATCAATAAAAAATCCTTTAAATTTCCCCCAATCAAAAGGACCCACACCAATAACCCTCTCACCTTTCCATTGTTCAAACAAAACTTGAGCAAATATCCTTGAAGTGATAAGTGACTTCTTCTCCATTGTAGACAATCCCATAATTCCCACTATCTTATACACCTTATCAATGAAATCTTGAGGATCATCATGCACATTCGACCAATAAAATCTCAGGTGAATCATCCTAGTGAAGTCCATTATCCCTATCGTCGTCGTCCCCACATTTGGATTAATGAGAGCAATAACCTCTATATTATCTTGGGGCTTCAAATATTGAGCCAACACTTGAAAAGTGGCTCAGAATTTGGTATGAGTCACTTAATTGGCAAAAGGGTCAACGGAACATGAGGAACCTTGGGATCCACATTGTCACCTGCATTCCTTCTCATGAGAGCTCTTTTACGGGCCATATCCCGAAAAGCATCAGAAAAGACTTAGGAAAAGGATTTTATAGAGATAGACTGTATGGCACAACTTTTAGAGTAATGAAATAAGTGAAGTTTCCTAAATATTCACAAATATGGCGCGATTCATATTCCTAAACAAGAGTCTACTCAATGCGGCTTGTTAGACATCCTAGGACCTTTTTATAAGATATTTTGCTCAGAATACCAAGTTTGTCATGACCCAAAATACACCCAAGGCGTGACATGACATATAAGATCCCAAGAGGTCTTATATAAGCCACTTGACATACTACAACACAATACAATAAAAAAATACGATAAATTTAGCAATAGGTATCATATCACAAACGAGTTTGACATAAAAGTGAAAGTCTAATCATAGTCTTGACAATATTATATCAAAGGAGTGGTTGAGACATAACCCTTACACCGCGTACACTGTCATAAAACTAAAAACATAAGAAAGCATAGTAAGGATAACACAGTCCTTGAAATATGAGGACTCACCAAGTCTTCACCGATCAACCAATCAACTAGCCGCGAGCGGGAGGAGAACAAACGTCAACCCAACATTATGAGACAATGTATGCACAAGTATGCATTAGTACATGGAATGTACTAAGTATGAGAGATATGCATAAAAATGTGAAACATGATCATCAGGGGACATAAAGGAAAACATGATATGCATGTTCAAGCTAAAGTAATATTGAAAAGCCTTTAAAGAGGAATCATAAATCATGAACATGGTCAATGCATGTGAAAAATTATAATGAAAGCTTCATAAAACCTTTGAAATTAGCCTTTGTTCATTTTTTGGGATATTAGCTTTAAACATCAATAGCCCATATGATCTATAACATGAAATCCAATGTAACTCACTGAGAAGGGAGAGTCTTATTGCCAAAAGGTAGAACTATATATCATTCATTCATATGCTATTTGTGGATCCACTAGCTAGGCCACTTAAGAAAATCCTACGGGGGCACGTAGTTTAGAACTAGAGGTTGGTACTAGAGACTATCCTATTTGAGCCTCCACTTCAAAGTTCTCTTGGTGCTAAGTTAAATCCCAATGGAATAGATAAAGTTAATTATCCAAACATAATATTAGGAAATACGATAATCATATTACCACTCCAAAAATCATAAAGTATTAGGATTAGCTCCTTTAAATCATGGTTCATACATATGTCAGAAAATCTTTCACAACCATGATTTTATTATATGTGAGAAAACCTTTCACGTCTATGATTTCATAATATGTGAGAAAACCTTTCACAACCATGATTTCATAATATGTGAGAAAATATTTCACAATTCAGTGATACTAATCCTTCTTTCATAAAACATTTTTTCATAAAATATGCATAGCTTTCATAAATTATCATTCATAAGTTCATAAATTCACATCTTCATAAATTTCATAGTCCAAATCATGGATAATGCATGGGTCCCTATGAAATCAATTCAAAAGAATGTACTTGAATTAAATCATTCATAATAAGATTAAAATCAAATAATTAAATCATAAAAAATAAGACCCTTGGATAATTGGATGAAACCCTAATCAATATTGATGAAATTTAATTGAAACTTGGAGATCTTTTGGGACCCAATAAATTAATGGAATCCATTGGTAAAGTCTCACATACCTTGATGATCAAAGCCAAAAGGCAATGGAGGAAAAAGGGGAATTGAAGCTTGAACCAAAAATTTCTTCCTTGAACTTGAGAGAGATTTGGAGAGGATGAACTTGGATGGATTTTGGGAATTTGAGAGAATTTGAGGGTTTGGGTAGATTTAGGAATATAAAGGTAGTTATAGGACTTATAATTAGGGTAAAAAAGACATAGTATAGGTATTAAATGCATATGAAAAGACTCAAATACCCTTAATAAATAACCGACAAGTAGCTCTATCGATTTTTTCTATGGTCCGTAGAATTTTTTACGGCTTGTACAGGTCAATCGTAGAACCAACTTTACAAAGACAAATATCATTCCAACTTCCACAAGACCATTCTATGGTTTGTCTTCAGGTCTTCAGTTCGTAGACCCCTTTTGTATAACCCCACTTTGAGTCCAAAATTTCACTAAATCTGGATCCCTTCTATGAGACCCATTTTACAACCCAAAACAAAAAATAACCCGTCAAATCATTTTGTAGGTCTGAGGTCTTAAATCAAATCTTTAAATCCTTTATACGAAAACAATCTACGGATCGTCTAAGTTACTACAGTTCATCTTGTCAAGTCACATGTCAAACTTCAGAAACTTGAAATTCTAGAAATTCAACTCAACTTCTATGATTGCCTTTCTAGGACCCGTAGGACTTCCAACAGTCCGAAGATAAGACTCGTAGTTCATTGCTTCAATGAAAATTATGTAACTTTTTTGTTCCAACTTGACTTTCTCATTTATGAGGTGTTACAATTTT
Organism: Solanum chiquidenum; assembly: GCA_029582725.1. Taxonomy (NCBI): domain Eukaryota; kingdom Viridiplantae; phylum Streptophyta; class Magnoliopsida; order Solanales; family Solanaceae; genus Solanum; species Solanum chiquidenum. The sequence continues at coordinate 8,569 of JAJOOS010024673.1, forward strand.
GGTCATTTCCTACTCCTTTGATCCCTAAATTATGTCGTTTTGACCCTATATTAAAGCCCCATAACTACTTTTATTGTTTAAATTGTACCCATTCACTCAAAAAACACAAAATATATCATGAGTTTGTCTCCAAATTTTCTCCAATGCTCTCTCAAAAAGATTAGGATTCTTCCAAGCTTTCAAGTCTCCTCTCTCAAGATAAGGCCAGGGTTCTTCAAAGGTGCGAGGAACTTCATCAATGGATTCTTTTATCCATTGAGTCTTTAGATTTCTCCAATTCTCTTCAATGAATTTAACCCAATTTCTAGGGTTTAGCATGTTTTTCATTGGTTCAATTTTTATGGCTAATTTCATCTTATTTGATCTTATTTAGCATAATTCTCTCTAAATTACATTTTTTCAATGAATTTCAAATGAACCCTTGATTTATGCCTCTTTTATGAATATGAACTATGTCTTGAGATCTTGCATGCACCATAAAATTGAGGAATTTATGAACTACGGATGATTTGGATAAAGTATTAACATGCTTTTATGAAAATGTTGCTTCTCAATTGAATTATTTTCTTTATGAATGAAAATCATGATTTTGATGCTTTAGATAAGTGACATTATGAACATGTTATGATATCATGGTTTTGGAAGGAGCTATTCTGTCTTATGAAGTTATGGTTGGATTGGTATTACTAGATTCTTACCTTTCCATTGTATTATGATTATGATATGATTGTTGCTTATTTCCATTAGGAGTTTACTTAGCACCGAGATATTTTTGGGATGCTGGCTCCTTCGTTACTAGAGGGTGGATCTTTAGTAGCAATCTTCTTGTCCAAAAACTACGTGCCCTAGTAGAACTTCGTCTTAATTGACTCTAGCTAGTGGATCCATCTAAGCTCATCAACATGGCTCTTAGCTTGTCAAGTAGGCAATCACTTTTTGGTATGGGAAAGACATCGGATTCCATGTTATGTCACGACCTAGGGTACCCCCAAGATGTAACAAGACACATAGGACCCCGAAAGGCCCTATGTAAGCCACTTAGCATATAATAACATAAGGAATTAGAACAATAAGAGTAAAATAGCATTTCAAATCCAATAAAAAGTCTAGCCTTGTCTCAATTACCCATCTTTTACAATACTTGAATCAAAATAGGGTCACAAACCTTACAACATAATCTGAAAAGTAAGTACAAGAATGAAACAACAATGATAATATCCGTCCTCAAATCATGAGGACTCAACACAAGCAAGGAGAAATGAACAAATCCAAGCTCTAGCCACAATGGGAACCACCTTGAGAATCGGACCCTACACTTGGGAAAAATTATAAAAAAATATGGGATAGTACAAAATTGCACTAAATATGATAGTCATGCACAAAATCATGAAAACATGCTAAAAGGGACATTTTAGTTGAATGCATGAAATTTACTAAGTTAAAGCATCATTTTGAAGATAGTGGAAGAGCATAAGTCATAAGCATAGTCAACTCATAATCATCATACCATAGGAGGAACCTATCATAAATACTCTCAAAGCCAACTTGTGCAATGCATGAATAAGATCCCATAATCTCACCCATACTAAGTAAACCTCCTTGAGTAGTCATAGTTCATAATTCATATTTTTGTCATAGTGGGAATAAGCCTTAACCAACATAGACCATGTGAGCCTAACATGGAATCCGGTGTTACCCATACCGAAAAGGGTTGTCGTACTTGCCTAAGGTAAGACCATCATTTGTTAGCTTGTAGGTGGATCCACTCGCTAAATATCCTACGAGGGCACGTAGTTATGAAATAAGGATATTGTTACTAGAAACCCCGACCTTTCTTAACGGGGGAGCTTCCATCTCATGAAATTACTTCTAGAAACTTGACTTTTCTTAAGGGGAGAGCTTCCATCTCATATCAATATCCACTCAGTGCTAAGCATTTATCCCACGGAGTACTTATTAAGTCATAACTTATTTCATTAGGATAACTCATTAGATCATGCATGAGAATAGCCTTTCACCATCCATGTCTACATATAACATTAGATTCAATTAGGTGAGAATTGCCTATCAACCTAGAATCTCCATTATGTGAGAAAACCTTTCACATTATGTTCATTATGTGTTCATGAGAATAGTCTTTCAATCAACACAACAACAACATCATAATCATGGACACTTGACTCTCAAAGTGTTCTTAATGAATATACATAAATCTCATAATCATACATAATTCTCATACTTTGCCCTTCAAGGACCATAGATCATATTCAATCAACACATCTAGAATTACTACATTGGACATAATAACATGATTCAAATAGTTCAATTACTACAAGCATAATCTCATAATACTCTTCTTTCTACAATTCACCCACATCACAAAGTCATAAATTGGGAATTGGGGATTTCATGGATTCTTGGGAGATTTTATCACAAAACTATAATAACTAATCAATTCAATCATAATATAATGTAATTAAATCATTAGAATCATTTTTGAAAGGAATCCATGACTTGGAGTAAAACCCTAGCTTTTGGGGAATCACTATCTTTGAAATTGAGTTTGGAGGGACTCCATGGATGAAGACTATCCATGGATGAAGAACTACCATACCTTAGCTATGAAAATCCAAAGAATTTGAGTATAAATCCTTGCTCCTTCAAACCCTAGCTTCACCTTCCTTCTTCTTCTTCTTCCTTGAAGTTTTAGAGAGAGCATTTTGGGGGAAAAGTTGATTTGATTTGGAATTTTGGAATTATGAGGAAGATGGCTTAATTTGGTGACTTAAAGACCTTTTATAGTTAGTCTAATTTAGTGTAAAACGACGTCACTTAATATTAATGAAAACCATAAAACCTTATAATGCCCCTAAGTGTGACAGTTACAGGCCTCACCCACGACTCCACGACCACGGTCCGTGGGTGGACTCACGTGGCGTGCTGTCCATCCGTGGTCTGGTCAGAGAGTTTCGACCATCCATTCCCCCTTGACCTATGGATCTTGGACCCACCCACAATTCGTGGGTCGTGGTCTCGTAGGTCACTGCCTCAGGTGGCCTTCATGGTGCCCACCTACGAAATTGACCCACGTGGCGTGGAAGGACCTACGGGGAGTAGGTCCCCTTCGTGGGTCACTATCCAGGCAACATTTTTGGATCCTTGGCTGGTCCTTTGGGGTTGTTCCTTGATGTTCTAACACGAAACCCTATAGTTTTAGGTACAAGGAGGTACGTTTACGACTCTAACCCTCACGTTAAGCTCTAGTTTAGCCTACTAGTTCTCGGAATGTTACAATATCTCCCCCTTGGGAACATTTGTCCTTGAATGATGATCTAAACACCTTACGGAAATAAAGACTCAAACTAGTAGCCCATCATGCATGAAACATCAAAATAATGAAAAATTCAAAGGAGGGAACTTCAACTCCATCTCAAACATAATCAATGCAATATAAGGAAGTAGGAACTACATCTAACAACCCATTATGCATAAAACTCAACATATTTCCTGTTCATAGGAGGAACTACCTTCTCCAACTAAAACAATGCTCAACACAACATCATGGAGCCAATATGCATTTTACTCTCAAAAGCATACTAAAGCATGTTCATCATTTCATCTCATGAAGTCGAATAGGCAACTCATACTAAATGCACAACAACATGAGGAACATAAATAATGAAAGCTCATTTTCTTACTAAACATGAATTTCTCAAGAACATGCATAACATAAGGAAATCATGGAAACACATAAATCACACATGACCTCCAAAACAAGACAACTCTAGAGGAACTACTTACCTCAAGCTTGAATAGGAGTAGAGGGAAAGAGATAATGATATCGAGACTTCATATCGGCCTCGGCATACCAAGTAGCATCCTCAACTAGATGATTCCTCCATAAAACCTTCATGAAAGATATTTCCTTATTTCTCAACCTCTTGACTTGCCGATCTAGGATTTCTACCAGAACCTCTTCATATGAAAGACTTTCGTCAACTCCCAACCCTTCTAGGGGAATAATGGAAACCAAATACTCAATACACATCATAAGCATAGAAGCATGAAATATCACGTGAACTAGGGCCATCTCATTTGGAAAATCCAACTCATAGGCAACTTTCCCATTACGCTTCAAAATTTGATATGTGCCTACATACCGGGGACTAAGTTTCCCTTTCTTGCCAAACCTCATCACACCCTCATGGGTGAGATTTTCAAATAGACCTAGTCATTAACTTAAAATTATAGATCCCTTCTTCTCACATCGGCATAAGACTTTTTCCGACTTTGGGATGTTCTCAACCTCTCTCTAATTAGCCAAATTTTCTCAAGAGCTTCATAAACCAATTCGGGACCAATAAGAGCAATTTCACCTACCTCAAACCAACCAATCGGAGACCTACATCTCCTACAATGCAAGGCTTCAAAGGGATCCATACCGATGCTTGTGTGATAACTATTATTGTAGGCAAACTCTATTAGTGGCAAGTGGTTATCCCAATTACCTTTGAAATCTATAACACATGCCCTTAACATGTCTTTCAATGTTTGAATGGTACGTTCCTCTTGCCCATCGGTTTGGGATGAAAAGTCGTGCTAAGCTTAAACTTAGTACCAAGCCCTTTTTGGAATGACTTCCAAAAATGTGAAGTAAATTGAGTACCCCCGATCCGAAATAATAGATAAAGGAACCCCATGCAACTTCACTATTTTCCTTATGTACAACTTGGCATCGTCTTCCGCTGAATGAGAAGCCTTGACGGGAATAAAGTGGGCTAATTTTGTGATCTAATCAACTATTACCCATATGGAATCATGTTGCCGCCAAGTACATGGAAAGCCTACTATAAAGTCCATGTTCACATCTTCCCACTTCCAAGTAAGAATAACAATATTTTGTGACAAGCCTCCCGACATTTGGTGCTCAACCTTAACTTGTTGACAATTTGGACATTTGGCCACGAATCCCGCTATGTCCTTTTTCATCTCATTCCACCAATAGACTTCCCGTAGGTCACGGTATATCTTGGTGGGTCCTGGGTGAATAGAATATCGAGAGCCATGAACTTCCTCTAGAATTTGTTCCCTCAACCCATCAACATCCGGAACACATAACCGAACCCCATCTCCCCCTTGAGAGAAAGCCTCAACGGACATCTTGAGTACCGACTCTTTCAACTCAACTAATATAGGATCAAGATCTTGCTTAGACTTCACATCCATCACAAAGGACGATTCGGAGCCATTATGAACCATGACACCACCCTTGGTGGAATCCACTATTTGGAAACCTAGTCGGGCCAGTCTATGCACCTCATAAACCAATTCTTTCTTTTCATCATCTACATGAGCCACACTACCCATCGACAACCTGCTAAGAGCATCCGCTACGATATTAGCTTTTCCGGGGTGATAAAGGACCATCATGTCATAATACTTCAATAATTCTAACCACCTTTGTTGACGAAGATTCAAGTCCTTTTGTCTAAACACATATTGAAGGCTCTTATGATCGATAAAAATATCCACATGGACCCCATACAAGTAATGCCTCCATATTTTTAAGGCAAACACAACCGCTGCCAATTCAAGATCATGGGTCGGATAATTCTTCTCATGGATTTTAAGTCGCCTTGAAGCATAGACAATCACCTTACCATTTTGAATGAGCACACATCCCAACCCCACTCTAGAGGCATCACAATACACCACAAAACCATTTGTACCCTCTAGTAAGGTCAACACCGGAGCAGATGTAAGTCTATCTTTTAGCTCTTGGAAACTTTTCTCAATAGCCTTCGACCATAAAATCTTAGCTTTCTTTTGAGTCAAAGCCGTCAAAGGAGAAGCAATGGAGGAAAATCCCTCAACAAACCTTCAATAGTAACCGGCCAAACCCAAAAAGCTTATAATGTCAGAAGGAGTTAAAGGTCTAGGCCAACTCTTGACTGCATCCATCTTCTTCAGATCTACCTCAATACCCTTGTTTGACACAATATGACCAAGGAAACCTACAGACCTTAACCAAAATTCACACTTAATAAACTTTGCAAAGAGTTGTTGGTCCTTAAGAACTTGCAACACAATTCTCAAATGGTCCATATGTTCATTCTCACTCCTTGAATAAATCAAGATATCATCAATAAACACAATCACAAACATGTCTAGGTATTGCCTAAACACTTTGTTCATCAATTCCATACCGGGTTCTAAAGGCCATCTTTGGAATATTAACACCTCTCACCCTCAATTAGTGATAACCCAAACGAAGATCAATCTTAGAAAAATAGCTAGCCCCTTAAAGTTGGTCAAACAAATCATCAATTCTCGGAAGGGGATATTTATTCTTGATGGTCACTTTATTAAATTGACGATACTTGATGCACATTCTAAGAGACCCATCCTTCTTTCTAACAAACAACACCGGAGCACCCCACAGAGAGATACTTGGCCGGATAAAACCCTTATCTAACAAATTCTTTAGTTTTTGTTTCAACTCTTTTAACTCCGGAGCCATTCTATAAGGAGGGATTGAAATAGGTTGCGTATCCGATAAAAGATCAATGCCAAATTTATTTCCCTCTTGGGAGGAATAGCGGGTTAATCATCGGGGAAAACTTCTGGGAATTCATTCACTATCGGAACCGACTCTAGAGAAGGGATTTTGGATTCAAAATTCATCACCCTAACAAGATGGTAAATACACCCTTTGGAGATCATTTTCCTAGCTTTAAGACAAGCGACAAATTGACCTCTAGCCCACCTTCCACTCTAAGATAGGCTCATTTGGAAATTGAAATCTAACCACCCGAGTCCTATAATCGATAGAGGCATAAGATGCATGCAACCAATCCATACCCAAAATCACATCAAAGTCTAACATGTCTAATTCTACTAAATCCACCAAAGTAACTCTATGGGATATAGAAATGGGACAACTTCTATAAACTCTTTTAGCCACTACCGAGTTACCAACCTGGGTAGAAACCAAAAAAAGTTCTAATAATACTTTGAGGAGCACATTAAACTTCATGGCCACATAAGGTGTCACAAAGGACAAAGTAGAACCGGGATCTAACAAGGTATACACATTAATAAGAAAAACTTTTAACATACCGGTCACCACATCCGGGGAGCTCTCTTGGTCATCTCGGGATCGAATAGCATAAAAATGGTTTTGCTTTTGAGCATTGGAGTTTGAACCGCTTGGAGGAGCTTTCTTTCCTTCTCTCCCCTTGGTCGTAAGTGTTGGTCAATTTTTCAATTGATGACCATTCTTACCACACCATAACAAACATCGGTGCCGGATAAGAACTTTCCATCATGATTCTTCCCACATTTTGCACAACTTGGCTTATTCACAAACGAGCCACCACTATTACCTCCTTGAGGTTTCAGGTTGGAAACCCTATCCTTGTTGACCCTTGGATTACTAGAGGAGCCTTGGTTGGAGAACCTTTGTTTGAACTTTTATCGACCTTGTCCCTCAGACCTAGCATTGGAGAAATTCCCATCACCGGTTCTAGCTCTTTTCACCTCTCTATTCTTTTCCTTGAGTTTCTCTTCTTCCATTTGTTGGGCATGCATCATGAGACATGAAATGTCCATATTTCGGATAAGCATCGCTATACGACATTCTTTAACTACCATGTCAGACACTCTCATCACAAATTTATTCATCTTTGCCTTTGAATCTGCCACTATATTTGGAGCATACTTGGATAATTGGGTGAACTTTAGAGCATACTCTTTCACACTCATACCTCCTTGGCGAAGGTTAATGAACTCTTGCATCTTTGCTTCCCTCAACTCTAGGGGAAATAATCTACGATTTCCATTCTACCGAGCCCGCTCCTACAAGCTTCTCACCCTTCCACTGATCATACCAAACTTGAGTCACATTTGTTAGTTGGTAGGAGTCTAACTTCGCCTTCTCCTCTGAAGACACCCCCATAATAGCAAGTACTTTATAAACCTCATCTATAAACCTTTGGGGATCCTCTTCCACTTTGGAGCCATGAAATTCTTGAGGGTTCATTATTGCAAAATGCCTAACACAAGAAGCGGCCGAATTCACATTAGGATTCACATGAGTCACATCATCTCTATTGGCCTGAGCCATCACCGCTTAAGCTTAAGTAGTCAACGCTTTAGCTTGAGTCGTCATAGTTTGGGCCAACATTTGGAAAGTTGACCTAACCTTCACATCCAACATAGCCAAAAGATTAATCGGAGCTTGATTAACTTATGGAGCTTGATTAGCTTGAGGAGCTTTTTCATTCACATTGTCACCCTCCATTCTTCTAGTGTTAGCCCTTCGTGTATTCATATCTTGAAGACACAAAAGAAGGGTTAGGAGAGGGACTTTATAGAGATAAACTCTATGGCACAACTTAAGAGTAATGAAAGAAGCAAAATTTCGTAAATATCTTATAGCCTCTCATTCATAAGTGTGGCGCGCTTCACACTCATGAAAAAGACTCTACTAGACGTGTCTTATAAGACGTCATCCTAGAATCATTCTAAACCTTCTGCTCTGATTACCAAGTTTGTCATGACCTAGGGGTACCCCTTAGATGTAACAAGGCACATAGGACCCCGAAAGGCCCCATGTAAGCCACTTAGCATATCATAACATAAAGCATTATAACAATAAGAGTAAAAACACATTTCAAGTCCAAAATTTTTATAAAGGAACACAAAAGTCTAGACTTGTATCAATTAGCCATCTATTACAATACTTGAATCAAAATAGGGTCATAGCCCTTACAACATAATCCAAAAAGTAAGTACAAGAATGAAACTACAATGATAATATCTTTCCTCGAATCATGAGGACTCACCACAAGCAAGGAGAATGAACAAATCCAAGCTCTAGCCATAATGGAGACCACCTTGAGAACCGGACAGTACACTTGGGAAAAATTATAGAAAAATATGGGTTAGTACAAAATTGCACTAAGATACTAAACTAAAATGTTCAAAAAGCCGATGTTTCAACTTATGAAAAGGGTTTTAAAAAGATTTGAATTGACCTTGTCTTATGTCTTGTGATTTTACTTATCATGTTTTCGTACCATATACATGGTCATGCATTACCATGTTTTCCATACTTAGTATGTTTATGTATGTTTTTATGCATTCTCTCATACTCGGTCATGTATTGACACATATTATTTTTGTGTGCCTATATTGTTTCATAATATTGGATCGGACAATCCTCCACAGGCTTGTAGCAAGTGGATTGAATCAACCTTGAAGATTGGTGATTCCTCATATTTAGAGGGCCTTGCCACATATGTTTCTTTACTTTCATGTCTTTTGGTTTTTGAACTTTTCCATGAGCCAGGGGTTTGTCATAGCCACATACTATGATATTAGAGGCTCGTGTCAGACATTAGATATTTCCTTTTATGAGTTATACTCTACTTTTTAGAATTAATGATGTTGATTGATACTTATATCTTTCTTTCTTTCAAATCTTAGTATATGCATATGTTAATTGTCTTGTTTAGGGTTTCTCGGGATGTTATTCATCATGTCACATCTAAGGAGTAACTTGTTTCATGACATGTTTCGACAAAATTTTCTATAGATCAGTGTTTGTAAAGTGCTTCCCTACCTAAATATACAAATATACAGTCATTTAAAGTCCCAAATTATGTCCAGATCTAAGTTTTCATTAAGAACAACCCTTCAACTTCCCCACCATTTTGGACCCATTTCCAGCCCTATCCCCTGTTATCCGTATGCCCAAAAAGTTTTAGTAATGTTGTTAATGTCAGGGGTAGCCCCATGCATCGAGAATTTTGGCAATCAAAGTAGTTATTTCAAAATTAAAATATTAACATGAACCCTATTCTACCCTATTAAATTTGTAGCATGCAATTGTTCTTAAGCATAAAATAAAGTAAAGAGGGGAGTAGGAATGTTGTTTACCTTGGTTTGACGCTTGTTGAGCGAATGATCAGAGAGTTGAGAGAATTTTGGCACTGAAAGGGAGAGAAATAGACATGAAAACCCATTTACCTCCATTTTGTACCATTTTTTGTTCCCGATCAGTTTCTATAGTAGTTGGTCAACCGTTATAGTGGCACTGCTTTAGCGATTATATCTTGCCATAGCTGGGTTATGTTCAATAGATGGGGTAAAACTTTTTGTTGAGGCTTCAGGCGTTCAAATTTCTTAACTCGTTATTCTTGGGAAGTGGGGGTCTGGAAGCGTCGTATCACTGGCCTAAAATGAGTGCAATCTTGACTTGTCAAAATAATGTGGTAAACCTCGATAATAGGGCTTTCTTCTTTTCTACCCAAGAAGTCATTCAGGGATGAATGATGGATAAATATATATCTATTGTAACGACCTGATCCATTATTACTTAAGGGAATCTTGTACAGAACCCCAAAATTCTAGAAACTTAAGATAACATTTTAAAATTTTAGCATTCGATGATTTTGGGCCATTTTGATTTCGGGTTAGGCTGACGTCAGCCCGCCATAGTGGGAGGCTTTCCACTATGTCGGCATTGCTATAGCACCTACATGACCTCTATAGCAGACTGAAAAAAAATCAGCAACCATATTAATGTGTCTTTTTTTATTTTCCTCCCACTTTTAAAAGGAGAAAATATATGAGGTCCACTCCAAAACCCCTCCAGAGGAACTTGGGGCAAGGGAGAAATGAGGAGAAAGTATTATAGAGCAAGAGAGGTGGAAACCTAAGGAATATTTATGCTCATTTGTCATGGTTTACTCTCACACAGTCGGAAGCTCATGGACAAGGCTCATCATTTTACACTTGGCGCCCAGGTAGGATAGGTTTTCTTAAACTAAGTAGTTGGATCCATTTTACAACATTATATCTTTTAGATGTTAAAAGATTGCATGCATTGGCATTAGGGCACAGAGTCTAGAAGGTTATAAGTTGTTGTTTATTACTGTTAAAGTGGGAGATGGGATAATAACTATGGGTAGTTCTCTAGTTCTTGGTTGGTAACCTTGAGCTTTCCTGTTATGGTGGGCTGGTGGTTATTATAAGGTTGAGTATGATGAAGTTGTTTGGTAATAACCAATTCTAGAACTTGTGGTAATAAGGGGAACAAATATGTATTCATAATGGGATTTTGTGGGGCCATTATTATACGGATAGTTTATATTATCTAATGTATATATGTATTCTTTCTTATTGTTATTAGTATAGTGTAATGCTTTAATTACACAATCAATTATTACTAAAGGGCATCTCGTGTGTAGTCCAAAAAGTCCAGAAGTATAGTGCAAGATGTCACGCTCCGAGCCTACACCCTGGACATGGTCAGAACTTGAGAACCATTTCTAGTTCCCAAGCGAACCCTTGGTCTGGATCATTACACAACGGAATATTTATTCAACAATACCCTCTTCAGGAATGAAAAAAATCGATCTACTTTTATTTGGTATTTTGGCCTAAATTCTTTGACTACTCGATACTCAATCAAATCCTCTTTTTTGATGACTGAATGTGTTTCTATGGTCCCATATTTAATAATGCCCGAACTCTATGACCTCAATTTGCAAAGATTAACTCAAAAGTATTAAGATAAATAACTTATAATATGTAAAGTATTCAACTGGAAAAAAAGGCAACTCAAGTCTGATACATTAACAATGGAAATGGAAAAGACTCCTCAAAATACCACCGTCTATGAAGCCTCTAACATACTACGATGAAAATCAGGACAAGACCCACGAAATCCTATGTAACACCCCAGAAATATTTTGAGCTAAGACTTGAACCATCCTTCGTTGTGAGTAGGATTTTACCGAAGAATTTAAAATTTATTGAGTGTTAAGGTGACTAGATGTAGCACCTTGAGTTCCAAAAAGAACTAAATTGGAAATAGCAAAATCTGAAATTTTGCAAGTTATGCTTAAGTTATGAGTTTTGGGTCAACTTCAAACGACCATAACTCTCAGTACATGATGAGTTAGGTGCGCCATGAGATATCAAATAAAAGTTCTTTGAATTATCATTCCAACACCATCAAGTTTGCTAAGTTTTGAGGTCTGATGAGTGAGATATGACCCTTTTGAAGTCAAGTTGTCTGGTTAAGGAAAGTTACCCGAAAATAGTAAGGGGTATTTTAGTCTTTTCCTTACCTAATCATATTTAATTCATTTTTCGTAAGGTTTTAGGGGTCTAATCTGATTAGGTTCAGTTTGATAATTCTAATATACTCCTAGAGTTTAAGTTGAGAGTTCAAGAAGAGAAAACAAGATAAAAGAGGAGAAAAGAGGAGAGGATCAAAGCGTTCATCGAGGTTCTTGAGTTTTGTTGCAAAAAATTTCCATGGGTTCAATCCTTAAGAGGTATGTATGTTTACATAGTGTTGGGTTAGTTCACCCACACGCCAAACATGATTTTCAAATTCGAATTCATCCATAAAGATCGAAAGATTTATGTTCATGTTAGGTGTTCTTGAAGTTCATTTTAAATCTTGTTTTGTTGGGCGTTTTGATGATTTCTTGAGATGAATGTGAGTGTTTTGAGTAGATTAGTGTGTACTTAGGTTAGGTAACTGAATCTAAGTAAAACTTGAGAAAATAAATTGATTAAAAGCGATTTATGATCAGAAAACGAGAGACAAAATTTGTCCGAATCGTCTGGGGGAATGGTGGCGCGACGTACCACGGATGCGCAAGAAGGGCTGGCATGGCATGCCATAAATGTGCCAATATCACATCTCTGAACCTTAGGGGCTGGTTCCCTGTGCCTGGAATGTACCAGGGTCGCCTACCCCACTCTTTTTCCGTCGGTTGTCCCATTTGAGTCCCTTTTAATTGTACCTTAACTCCCTTTGATTGTAATCACTCTATACTACTTCTAGAAACCTAGAAATCTTTCATAAAATGAATCATAACCTTGAATTCATAATTCAAATTCAAGGTAGAGTTAAGAGTTAAGTCTTGAGAGTTCATTCAAATATTTCGAGAAAGTCCCTTTGAGTGTTTTTGAGGAGTCTTCTACAATTTCTAACAACTTGTTCCAAGACTCGAGCAAGTGAGTATGAGAGTGAGGAGAATGTATTCATAATTATACTTTATCATCACGAGATCCTTCATATCATCAACCATAACCCTTGAATTCATAATTCACATTCAAGAGAGAGTTAAGAGTAAAGTTCCAGAAAGTTTTTGAGTTCAATTGTGTATCCTTTGAGATCAACTATCGATTGGAACTAAGTTTTGAGGAAGTAAGTATGAGAATCAGAAGAGTAGTATACATGAGTTCCATAATGTTATTTAGACCCCCAATTCGAGTCGTTCATGCCCATAAATTCCGCATGACCTTCATAAATTAAGCATCTTTGAAAGGAGTAGTATTTTCAAGTTCTAAGTCTTGAGTATTGAGTTCCTAAACCCTTTTTTAGATTTTATTCCTAATCATGGGACTATTACATATTACCCATTGAGTCCTTAAGTTGATATGTTCATGCCCATAATTATGCATGAAACCCCCCTATAAGTCGAGAAGTCTGGAGACGAGAAATATCTTTGAGTCCTTGAGTTGAGTAGCTCATGCCCATAATTCCGCATGAACCCTCTGAGTTGAATATTCTTGAAACGAGTATTACCATTGAATTTCTTGAGTTCTGAGTTGTTAAGTCTCGAGTATTGAGTTCTATGTATGGTTATTGAAAGCCTCTAATTGAGTGCTTCACGTCCATAATTCGTCATGAACTTTATTATGAGAAGTCTTTTTTACAAAAAAATTCTAAAATTGTTCTAAAACTTGAGTACTTGAGTTGAGAAAGAGTAGATCCAAGTTCATTTTTTTAAAAATAATATATGGGAACTAAGTATTCATAAGAGTAAATAAATTCACAATTAAAAGAGGAGGAAACTGAGATTTCCAAAAGCTTTTTGAGAAGTTGAGTAATATCTCTTTTAAGAAAAAGATTTTTGAGTAATACTTTCAAACCACAGAAAAAGTTATGTTTTTAAACATATGAGCTAGTATATTTTGGGAGTTGTATTGAGCACCGATATAGGGGAGAGTTCAGATAACTCACAACTCCCATAAACCATATAGCCAACGTGGGTAGAAAGGGTCATACTTTTTAGATTATTCCTTAATGCTTTTTAGCATAGACTAGTGGATCCACTTAGTGAGTAGGTATTATATCCTGGCAAAGTATAGGACAGTTCTGGTGGCGTGGGAAACACACTGTATCATCACATAGCTTATCGTGATTGTTATCGGTTAGAGAAAGTCCCACAAAGATATTTTGTATTCTTATATACACAAAGTTATATTGTATTTTTATATAAAAATTGAGTTATAATTGTATTATTTAATATAATTGAGTTATTATCTACTTTTTAAAAGTTTTCCATATATTGCATCTTTAATTGTTGCTTTATCCTTGAATATCTTGAGTTGAGTATCTTGAGTTGAGTACCTTTGAGTTGAGTTGAGTATCATATCTTTGAGTTGAATATCTTATTCTTGAGTTGAGTTTAGTTGAGTGAGTTGAGTAGAGGTAAGTATGTTTCCTTTTAATCAAGTTCAAACTTATGTTTATGTTTTAGAATTCCCCTTACATGCTTGTACATTCCATGTACTGAGCCATTTGGCCTGCATCATTTCATGATACAGATAGAGGTACTCAGGATCATCAATAGGTGCTTCGTTGATACCGCATGCAGTTCGAGTTAGCTATGGTGAGCCTCCTTGCTTCCGAACGGTTCCACTTGTACTCTCAGTTATATTAGCTGTTAGGATGTCATGGGTCTTGTCTCGACTTCAATCTTTGTCAGTTAGATGCTTCATAGATAGACTGTAGAGTTTGAGAAGTCTATTTCATTTATTTTGTTAAATGTTTTAAAGACTTGAGATGCCTATTTGTGGCAAGTTGAATATACTATTTTATTGAGAGTTAAAGATTTTTGTAATTGAGTTCAATGCATTTTAATTCAGCTTTAAGCTTATTTATGCTTGAGCTAGTCTTTCACTTGTAACCAGTCAGGATAAGGGTTTGCTTGGGGACCAATAATGTTTTTCGAGTGGCGGCCACATCCAGGGTGTAGGCTCGGGTCGTGAAAAACTTGGTATCAGAGCACAAAGTTCAAGTGTCCTAGGGTGTCTATGAAGCTGTGTCGGTAGGATCTTATTTATGGTTGTGAGGGCCCCATTTCTATAAACGACGAACTACACACATTTAGGAAAAGTTTCCCTTCTTTTATACTCTTAATCGTGCAATAGATATATGTCATAGAGATTTATTCATTCTCATGCGTTTCTCTGATTCATTCGACTATCCATCATACTAGAGGTGGTTGAAAATAAAAGTCAGTTCTTTATCGATGATTTTCTCTTAGCAAAAGTCCTGAGAAAGTCATGAGACTTCAGAGGGGCTTGAGAGAAGACCACGAGTGAGTTAAGTGTTGAGTTTGAGAAAAGGAACTAATATTCATATGAATCGTGTGTTTGAGCTAAAACTGAGTTGTACTCTCTTCTCTAAGTATTGTTTCAATTAAGATCCTTATGAGAAGGTATGATTAGAGCTTGGGTAGTATTTTCGCCCAAAAAGGTAGCATGAGTTACAAGATCATGAGCAGTAGTAGTGAAATAGCCCAGAGTTAGATAAAAGTATGCGGAGGTTTAGTAATCTAAGAAAGGGAGATAGTGATAAAGCAGGTTATGTTATTATAGTCATTCACATAGTACGTTATTGATGAGGAGTTTTCCCTTATGGGTAGACTAAAAAGTGATGAGTTGTGAAGATCTCATAATAGGAGGTAGAGTAAGAGGTTCTAGTCAAGATGAGATAGAGTATATATATTATTAACTAGAATAGAGTTGATGATGATAATGTCATCGTGTTAGAGGATGCTAAATATATGTGCTGAATAAAAGCATAGAGTATTCATGAAGTGATAGATCTAAGAGAGGCTTATGATATGTTTGAGAGGGTCATGATGTTCACAAGGTTATAGAACTGATTAAGTAATGAGGTATAGTATAGTAGGCGAACAATCATATTGATATTCGAGTTTAGTAATAAACATTAAGCTTGAATTTGATACAAGTGTCATGACCAAAATAATGGCAACATGAGGGTGATGATGTTAGTCTTGAGATTCAATCTAGAAGACTTAACATAGAGCAGGTGAGAAATTGAGACGTTAGCTGCAATATATGAGTTGTACAATTAAGAGACCCAAACCTTTAGATAAGGGCAGTGAAGCGTGACTAAGTCACAAGAGTAACAAGAGCATTAAGAGGTATACCGATATGGTATGTAACCAAAAGAGGTTAAGAGAAACACCTTAGAAAGTGGTTTTAGTACCTTCTTATCGAGAGTTTGGTAGTCATGAGATGAGTTTCTCCCGAGTGTTTGAGTAAAAGAGGATGTAAACCAATTAGAGATTGTGGAATAGGTTCATAGCTTTGCTTTCAAGTGTCAGCTTTAGACCTAAGGGGGAGATGGTAAGATGATAAATCAAGTCAAGTGTTTGAGAGTAATATAGTAATGAGTTCCAAAGAGTATGGGATATATCCTTCCGGAGGTCCTTCTAGTAATGGAGTGATGTTAGGAAGAGGGGGATGAGGTTTTACTATGAGAAATAGCTAAATGAGAGCCCTTAGTTGGTTTAGAGTAGTAATGCGGAAAATTCTAGTCAGTATAGCAGAGATGATAAGAGTAATCTTGTTCCATAGCCAGTCCAGCCGTCATTCGAGGACGAATGATCCTAAGAGGGTGTCACGCCCCGAGACTACCCCCGAGACGTGGACACGGGACCTAGGACCACAAGTGATCCCAAGCTAACCCTGCTGGCATGATCATGAGCATACTAAAGATAACAAACTGATGCGGAAGCTAAATCATAAATAAAATGAAAAGAT
>JAJOOS010024674.1:0-37097 GCA_029582725.1 Solanum chiquidenum
AACTCTCCTATTTTTCTTTCCATCACCGATGAGGGACAAATGTCTTTTCAATGTCTTTTCAATAAAGTATAAGAGGACTTTTTCCAAGTTCTCAACTTTTCAAGTTCCCAACTTTTTCAAGTTCCTC
Organism: Solanum chiquidenum; assembly: GCA_029582725.1. Taxonomy (NCBI): domain Eukaryota; kingdom Viridiplantae; phylum Streptophyta; class Magnoliopsida; order Solanales; family Solanaceae; genus Solanum; species Solanum chiquidenum. Next base: position 128 of record JAJOOS010024674.1, read on the forward strand.
TTTCATCTTCCCTCCATTTCCCATTTACTCTTGCTACATACCCAACAAATTCAAGTATTATTTTATTCATCTCCTCACTCTATAAAATCCCCCTCTTTGTAACTCTCACTAATTCAAATAAAATAAAGAGCTTTTAACATTGTGTTTTTTTGTCCAAAATTGAAAAGGAAAATAGAAATGGTGATGGTAGTAAAAATGGAGGAAAGAAAGAAAGAAGATAAATTACAAGCAGTATGGTTTGCAGCAGGAGTGGCTGCTTTAATGGCATGTTTAGAACGTGCAATTTTAGTTTCTTTTGTGGAACAATGGCGAGTTATAGCATTTCTTGCTCTTAATCTCTTACTCTTAGCTATTCTTTTTACATCTACAAGTAACACTCCCACAACTCCAATTGTTGAAACCAGCACAGAAAGCAGCAACAACACTACTACTACTGAATCCAAGATTGAGGTGAGAAATTGTTTGAATTGTATGACTATTTCATCTGAAAATTTAGTAGACGTTTGGACATGAATTTGACGTGATATATTTGAAAAAAGAAGAAGTTCTATTTGAAAAAAAGTTGTTGATTCTTTTAGTAGGCCTTTGGACATGAATTCTTGTCTGATTTATTTTTTATATAGGGGAAACACATGATTTTATTTATATATGTACAGTACATATAATTGTGGTGTCTGAGTCAACTTGTGTGCAACTCGACTAATTCTATTGAATATCTTATTAGTAATCATATAATTTTGTCCATCAAAATTATGATATATGAGAAGAAATCACCAATTTTTTTTTGTCTTAGGTCGGATTTATTCTTGAAACTTCATAGTTCTCACGTCACTCTCTAACCAAAAGCGACTATTAGGTCACATTCTTGAGTGCAAACACATGAAATTATTATAATGGATGCATATTCTTAAAATTTATTTATTAATTTTCTCTTAAACAGGTAAAGGTGGGGAAAGAATGCAAGAAACCTGTAGTGCCTTGTGTTGAAGATATATCAGAAGAAGCAATTACAAAGGATGTGAAAGAGGAATATCAAAATATAACAGACAAGAAGGAAAACAAAGAAGAACAATTATTAGATGATTCTATAGATGAAGCTCAGCAAATTTCAATGGAGGAATTGAATGAAAGAGCAGAGGCATTTATAGCAATGTTCAGACAACATTTAATATCTGATGCAAAGGCTTATAGTTATACCAAAAGCTGTAGAATTCGAACTTCAATTTCACTCAAAGGAGGTGACAAAAATTTTCCCAAACGTAGACCCATTTATTAAATTAGATCACTATTCTAGTTGAGAAAAAAAAATCAAGGTGGTTCTTTTCATTCAAAAACATTTTTACTTGTGTAATGCTAAAGATTTTCTGAATAGAAAGACCTATCTTGATCTTTAATTACAAGTTACACCTTTTGTTCTATTTATTTTTTTAAACTATAGTTTTAGTAGATTGTTCAGGAGAGGTGAAATTCACAATTTAGAGGTATTAAGTTCATTATGAGTGTGATCATATTATACGTGTGCATTTTAATAGGTGAATTTTAAATCTAGACTCAGTAAACAATTAAACATAATTCAAAGTAGAAAACAATAGCTAGGTTCAATTGAAACATAAAACCTGCCCTATATTTACTGTCACACAATTTTGAAGCACTGTTTATCCTTTAACATATTTCAGTTACAACCTTGAAAACAAAAGCTGACATGTTTTGAAACTTTTCTATTCGAATGATCTATTATCGGATAGTGTGTCAATTTTGAACTAATAAACAGTTAAAAAGAGCAATAATTTAAGTTAGATAACTTTAAAATGACATGATTAGTAGTGTCTTTTTACTTTACATGCTTCACCACAGCACACCTTTTTGCTTCAAGTAAAGCATGAGGCTAATTAATTAAGTATAAAATCTTTGCACCTATCATAGTCCCACATTGTGTGGCCTGCTGTAAAAACAGCACGCGCAATGCTAGTTTCTTGTTTATTCTCTAGACTACTCAATTCATCCAAACATTTTTATTGTTCTTCTCATGAATATTTTTGCATAAAGAACACACAACTCCTGCTGCTTGGTGATGCCATTCTTTTTACTCTCATTTGATACCTAGACTTACACGTTTTATGTTTCACTTATTTCTAATATTTCCTTTTATTTCTAAAACCTCTAAAATCCCTTATTTCTCTCCTAATTTTAAATTATTTTATAATGTATCCGAGCTACATATTATGTACCGATTTGTTTTACTTTTTCAGAGATTAATATAATTACAAATTAAATAGAAATAGATTGTAATTTTATATTAAAACCATGTGATTCCTAAAATTTATACGAAGAAAATATCTATTACGTTTGGAAAAGAGGGACAATGAAAATTGAACCTTATACAACTTTTTGGAAGGCCTATTGGGCCCAAATTATAGTCTTATCTATTCTAAGAACAGTAACATTGGGCCTAAAGGTTACTCTTACTGAACCCTCAATTATCAAAGTGTACCACCACAAAGTTGTGACACTTTTTGTCATTAGTCTATGGACCAAAGTGGTTTTGCATGTTATAGTTTGAAAGCAACTGCAAATAATAATAATAAGAAAAGGTTAGATTTTTCATGGAATTTAAAAAGAAAAAAGAAAAATAGACTTTCAAAATTTATAATTTTTGAATTGTCATAACATTTGCATGGTTAGAGTAAAATGTGTCTTTTATAGTTATATGCATCCAAATATAAAAATGTTTCATTATTCCTAAAACAAACTACTAAGAAATTAGTATCACATAAATTGAAATACACTAAATAATACTAGTAATTGTTTTTTGAGTAGATATATAATGAATTAGTCGGGTCCAACTAGATTTCTGACAGCGAAGCATATATCCTAAATTTTGATTTACCAACACGAACATCTCATCCTAGTTTGCATTAAATCATCAAAAAAGGCCTTTTTTAATTATTATTATTGCCAACTAATTAAATATTGAAAAGTCTATCCTTGTTGTTCCTTAAAGAATAAAATTTTAAAAATTCCCTCGAGGGAATCAAGGGGGATGTGGGTTGACAAACATTTTTTATAAGAGGTGGAAGCAACAAGTATCTTTTTTCAAAAAGGAAAATTCACATTTCCTTACCACTTCCTGACCTATTCATATAAGTAATCCATTTGCACTTTTTTTAATTTAATAAATTTCAAATTATGTTGCTTGTACGCTAGTATGCTTTGAAAATGGGGACAAAGACAAGCAAGTATAAACTTTAATATTATTTACTCTCCTATTAATATAGCAGGGCGGTTGAAGGGTTATTAGACTCCGAATGTCATTGCCTTAGATCCTCAAATACTAAAGGCCTTATAAATATTATATTATTGTATATAACATTTAATTTATATATGAATTATTAATAAGAGATTTTAAAGTTAATATTTTTTCAATTTGGTTGAGGTTGTACAAATGAGGGGTAAATAACTTTAATTTTTTCTATCTCAAAATCAAGTATATTTAATTCCCTCTTCAATTTTAATTTTTGCTTGTATTCATTTCTTATTCATGTTTTTGACCATTTTCCTTTCTAAACTATTTCAACTCAATCTATCTGAATTTCTTTATGTCAATTGTTATACCAATTTTATAAAGTGAACAAGTTTAAGAGAGAACTTTTAAGACTCGTTTGACCTCAAGAATACTTGAGAAAAATTTGGAAAGTGGTATTGGGTCATATAGCTTGGAAAATATATTTGCCAAGGATCTCAAGTTTCCAAGTATTAGAAAAAACTAGTATTTGAGAATTTTTAAAAATTCAAAAATTATCCCAATTTTTATATTTTATAAAAAATACCTATTGTTTATTAATTCCAACTAATATTTGTTACTACTTTATACCTCCTCCGAAAAAGTTTGATTTCTAATTTGAGTGACAAGATTGAGAAAAAAAGACATTTGTGTTTAATGAGTTATAGTTATAACTGAATAAGTGACAAGTTTGAGTATACGATTAATGTATTTTCTTACTTATGTTGTTATTTTGTATTGTTGATTGTTACAAATTTATGGGTATTTTAATAGTTTTTAAAACTTATGAGTAAATCATATTTTTTGAAATAGTCTAATATTCTTGGAAAAATTTGAGGCCAAACACATGGTGTAATTTCACCAAAAACTTTGCCTAAATATTATTTGCCAAGAATAATTAAAAATTTGGGACCAAACACCAGCTTAATATAATTTCGACTTTTAAGTTATCAATTTTATTCCACACGGTAAGAAGTATTCTGACTGTGAATGAAGAACCAGAGGTGTCCGCAAAAACCGGTGTCAGTCCAATCAAAGCTATAATTAATTCTGGTAGAATGTCACAACCTAAGAAAGGTACAGATATTTATGTGTCGGAAGTCGACCTCATCCTCTTTAAATGTAAATCATACATTTCGTTTAAGCAAAGCAATTTAGGTCTTCTAATTCTCAATGGACCATGTAGTAGTACTTAAAGAAGTACTAAAAATCCTTGTTGCTGCACGGAACACTAACAAACGCCTTCAAATTTTCAACCACAGTTAGGTGGGCAGCTATTTAAGTTTGAAAAATAAAAATAAAATGAAGAACTTTTCTACACTCCATTTCAAGAATGATGAATCTGTCACCATTGAGGCTGATAATTCTAACGGACTTGGAAAAGATATTGTTTACCTCAATCTGTTTAGGATCTAATTACTGTCACACACTCTCTTCATGGGCTGGGGATAATCTAAAATAGAGGATTGGTAACCAAGTAACATTTTATTATAAGAGGTGTGAACTTAGTACAAGTGAAAAAACATTGAATTTTAAATTGAAAGAATATGTATAATCAGGTAGCATAACATGTTGCAAGTCTACATTTATTCACTTGAATGCTGGAGCTCCTTCTAACTCGAGGATAATGGGTATTGGGCTAAGCCATAGCAAAGACGTACTCTTAATTATTAGTGTGATATTACTTGCTTCAATAAAGTCTACTTATATTTCCCCAAATAATATTACACAATTAAGAAGTTTGCTTCTTTTTTACCCTTTCCAGGTGCTCCCACATATTTTTGCTTATTTCTTTTAAACGTGAGACTTTGTTCGTTGTCCGAAAGCAACTACTGCGACATCTCACTATATGTTATTTGAACTCTTAAAAAATACTGATATATATATATATATGTCAGATCCTCCAAAGCAGTGTATTTTTGGAAGATCTATTACAAATATGCCAATATTTTTTTGAAAGATTCAAGCAACATAGGTAGACTTGGTAGCTGATTAAGACGTGATGAATTTTGAGGCTTGGTCTATGAAAAGTCAGCGATCACACAATGATGTATATGTGTACGGTTGTAAAGATGGCTTAGGTGGCGTACTTGAGAATGAGTAATTAACTAATGCACGACTTAGACAGTTTGCTGAATTGATCTGGCCATGTGGTATGATGATAACTTCTAGTCACGGATAAAGAGTTACACACAAGATTTATATGAACTGTGCTCGTAAACAACCCCACAATCATAAAACTGATGGAAACTTGTGCGGCCAATAATTTATTCCTGGTTGAACAACTCAGTGAAAATAAATTAGGACCAATTAAGGAAGCTTCTCAAATGTTGTGTGCAATTCAACAACCTTTGACTTTTCCTTCTCGCTCTCTTTAAATCTTGGTATTATCGCATAAATTATGGGTTTGTCTCATTCGCCCATTCCACAACATTTTCTATCAAGGCGACCAATAAAATAATAGCTTTACCCAGAACCTAAAAGGCAGCCATGTGGATATTCTTCAGCCATCCAACTTGACAAGAAAAGATGTTGTCATCTCTTTGAGGAAACTGGTAATCTTTGGAATGGACTTTATTTCAAATCATGGGTAACAAGGAAAGAAAATCAAGACGGAAAGTGTTTCGGTTGTGGTTTAGCAAGAGAAGAAGCAGAGCTGATGCATCCCATTTAAGCGAAATTTCAGGTTTATTTCGTTTCTTGGTAATCTGGCTTGCGTCGCGCCTCCAGTTTATTTCCTTTTTATGTATTCAAATTTCTTTCTTATATTTTTTGGTGTTCCTTTTTTATTGCTTTCAACAGATGATGACGGACAAGATGATGAGTGCATGAATGGTCTTTCTGTAAGGTCACTGGACAGAGGACCACGCATTTTAAGCAATGAATTGAGGTGAGGATCAGTTGGAATATCATGTTATGGACCTCTAAAGCTTAACAGGATAATACTTATTTTGACGATCTTTTTGCTGTAGAATCTTTGTGGGTACGTGGAATGTTGCAGGAAGATCTCCTGTGGGAAGTCTAGCTGTAGATTTGGATGAGTGGCTCAATCTGAAAGAAGCAGCAGATATTTATGTTCTTGGGTATGTATAAAATTCAAAGTATTAGCTTCTTTTTTCATCATTGATGACTTGGTCATTTAAGAAGAAACTTTTCCACTAGCAGCTTCCAGGAAATAGTCCCTCTAAAGCCTAAAACTGTAATTGGAGCAGAAGATCCAACAGAAGCTACTAACTGGAATGTGCTCATCGGTAAAACTCTAAATAGCAAGTATGGTGGTGCCTGGTTAACACCCATGGTCAATCTAATCACCAATGATAATTATCGATATGATCAAGCCACTGAATCAGATACTAGACTGAGGAGTGACTACGAAATAGTTTCAGCAAGAGGTCAGTCTAGAACTGAATATAAGCTCTCAGATTGTGTTGGTAGTTACAAATTGATGGCGAGCAAGAAGATGGTTGGTGTCTTCATTAGTGTCTGGATGAGAAGGACATTGCTAAAGAAATATTGTGTCTCGGAAGTGAAGGTCTCTTCAGTAGCTTGTGGCATTCTGGGCTATTTGGGTAACAAAGGATCAGTCTCTGTGAGCATGTCCATAGGAGGAACTAATTTTTGCTTTGTGGCAGCTCACTTAGCCTCAGGAGAAAAGAAAGGTGATGAAGGGAAAAGGAACCGTCAAGTCACAGAAATTTTTAGGAGAACATCTTTCACCCGGCCGTCAGAAGACTGCCATAAAAATCATCCTCTCACCATCTTAGGACATGAGTAAGTCATATTTCTCATACCTAACTAATTACACCTTTTTAACATATATTCAACATATTTTGTTTCAAAATTAGGGATAAGTCAGATTTATAAAAACACTGGCAAAGGAACTTCCTTTCGAATAAAAAAAACTACAAGAATAATAATGACAATTATAATAAAGACTTGGAAAGTAATTGGATTCAAAGTAAAGATATCGAACTCAGAGCTAAGCAGATTTCTTATAATTATTAGAACTCCATTGAATAACAAAATGATGAGATTTTTCCTCCCAAGCTGACAAGATGTATTTTCATGTAGAACAGCCAGATATTTTGGTTTGGGGATCTCAACTACAGACTGTACTTGGAAGACAATTTAGCGAGGGAATTAATAAAGAAGAAAAATTGGAGTGCGCTGCAAGAGTTTGACCAGTTGGGGAAGGAACTAGAAGACGGTGGAGTGTTTCAGGGTTGGCAAGAGGGAGATATAGAATTTGCACCCACATACAAATATTCTTCTTCCAATTGCAATCGATATTCTGGTGGACTTCCAAGCAGAGCGGGGGAGAAGCAAAGAACTCCAGCATGGTACAGTCATCACTTTACATTTTTATCTAGAACTCTCGTCAGTTAAACAGCAGTGAATGACTCATCACCCCCACCTCCCATAAAAAGGCAACACATCACTCCATCCACCAGAAAATTGAAAACCTCAGGAGTCACCTTTTTTTCACAACTGATGATTAAAATTAAAAAAGAAAAAGACTATTTAGGAATCTGACCAAGTACTGCTCATTGCTAACCACTATGTGGCTCATACTTGCTATCATGACACTTGGAATGTTAATGACAGGTGTGATAGAATCCTATGGCATGGTAAGGGAGTGAAACAGCTTTCCTATTTCCGCAGTGAAAGCAAGTTCTCAGACCATCGGCCCGTCTCTGCTTTATTCTCTGTACTAGTTAAAGATCAAAAGTGTGCCCATTCAAGTTTGGTTCCATTTCCTCCTTTCAGTCCCCTCCGCAATTCCTAGTAAAGATGTAAGTACCCGACTCATTGTTCACTGTAGTTTCTTTGATCTCTAGCTCATTATGGATGATTTTGCGAATGTCAATTTACAAGAGCTAATTTTATGTGGCAGCTATAAGGCAAGAGTAATATAGACGCTAGATCTCCACTCTTATCATTGATTGTGAGGGATACAGAAGGATTAACATCATATGTGCAAACAGGAAAATCGTAAAGATGACTTCCTATTCAGCTGCAAGTCATCTCTTTACAACTCAATCAGTTCCAATCCTTCAAAAAAGCATTCTGGTGGATTCACTTTCAAGCCTCCCATAACATCCAGTAATGGGAGGTTGAGCATGGGCGGTGACGACAATTTTATTAGGATTTAGAGGCAACTAAATTTAACTTTCTTCTTTAGCAATACCATAGACAGCTGAAAGAACAGAAATACTACTATCCTTGTGGGTGTCGTTCAGCTTCCATTTCATTTGTTCTTTAGGATGTATAGGGGAGAGTGAGTAGAAAAACTAGGAGTGTCAATTATGCAAACTAGCTCTATTTGTAGTAAACCAAAGCTTAGCCACACATAAAGCCGGTGGAAGACATGAGAGCAGAAGTGTAAGCATCTCAGGGTCTTACTTTTGACTGTCATCAGTTTAAATGTCAGGGACTACTTACAAGAAGCTAATTCTCATCGCCTGCTTGAAGAATTTGACTTAGTGCAGCTGTATTGTCCTTGTGACATCTGGGACATACCGACCTCCTCTGTAGCTCATCACCAAGAGAAGCACATTTGTTTTCCAATTCAGAAGTCTGCTTACTTCCAGTCAAGGACACAATAATTGTTGACAAATCTAAAGCAAGGGTGCTAATTTCATATGTATTTTTTTGAGGTGTGAAAGAGTTTCTCAGTAATACAGCAAGACATAATGAGACTATTGTCTAAATGTGGAATAGTTCATGAACTTTTGAGATCACCTGTCGACTCATTCTTCTTCTACCAATGAGCTGAACATAATAAATAATTAGCTTTAAATAGCAGAAGACCAAACAACAGAAATTCAAGGATATCTGGCTAACTCCTGCATTTGCATATTTTCTTTTGTGATTCCCTCTATCAGTGATGCTTTTCTTTCCAAATTATTCAACTCTTCTTCAACCTGAAAAACACCACACCGATCAATGTATTAAGTTCTCCTAAGTCCTAATACTAATAACCAGACAACATCAACAGAAGAAAGGTATGAGAACAGACAGGTCTAACAAAAACACAATGACTTGCCTGCCTATGAATATTCTGTACAACTTGGTATTCCTCTTCTTCCTTAGTGATCTGAGAAACTATCTGAGCTAGCTTATTCTGGAGGTCTCCTTCGAAACCTTCAGCATCTTCTCCTTTGGTTTTAGCTGGACCTGCTCGTGAAGGTGTAAAACTATTCAGCTTGAAGAAGCTAAGAAAAGCGACAACAGAATTTTTGAACTCTTTAGAGTTGGAACATCACATATAACAGAAGAAACTCGCCAACACATCACAAAAAGAAGAGTGCATATCTATGTGCGTCAACAGACCAGGCTTTGATGCTGAATCGCTGCAATTATCATTTCGGAATATAGATGCTATTGACTCATGGAATTTCCTGCATCCAGTTTAGCAGAAAAAGGTTCAACCATTTAGCAGCAGGGCAGCTAAATCTCGATATAGTGTAGTCACAAAATTAAAATGAAATGAGCCTCGGAGTTAGAATGAGAATAGATAGGTTTATATCTGGCCACTAAATTTTCTGTGGTCGACCTAATGTGTTGCTTTGATTACTATATTGGAGATATCCAGTGCCCTCAGGGAAAGAACTTTTCTAATAAGACTGGAACAAAATAGTAACAATTTTTTCTGCCAAATTAAAGAAACAAGGTTTAGAATTATTACCAGTCTACCCCAATAAAGAAGAATATTTACTGTCTTTGGGACTCCATGTCTAGACTTTGCCAGTTGAACAGCTAATGTGCATAAGTCTCAAAGGAGGGTATATGTACTAGTTCAGCGATAAGACCGCTGAATCACACCCAGTTTATAGCATTTGTAGTTCAGTAGTTTCTGAGTAAGAACTGAACAATGAAATATGATACGGCCTAGAGGACTGGCAGCTCAATAAAAAATTCTTTGTTTTTGTGACCATGCAATAACCAAACAATCGCAACAAATTATTTTTGAAAAGCAAACGAAAAACCACATAATCATTGTATAACTGTAGATGTCAAATCATCAGGTGAAAATGTTTCTCTTTCTCATTTAACTAGATGCTAGACAGATATGATCACTCCCCAAGCACAATTTTGTTGTTGATAGTAGTCATGACATATCAAAGATTATAAGCATATAAAACAAAAATATTGATTGATGATCTTCAATCTTCAAGTATTACAGACTGAATCAGCCTTTAGAGTAAAGCAAAGTTAGTTACTTAAGCCATGGTATGTGTAAACGCAATCTAGAAGATTTTGCAGCAGCCAAGTAATGCCAAATTAGTAGGTATTCTTGGTCCGAGTATGTGTAAATGCAAATTAGTAAAAGAATAGTGACTAAGTTAGCTATTTTAACATCGGCACAGTACAGACATGGATTGACCTGAGACTGGTTTATATCTCAGTCTGTACTTAGCAGTTGTATGTTTGATAAAGGAACAGGATTGGAGCTATAAACCTGATCTCTAACTTTTTCAAAAAGATATTGACAAACTCTACCTTATTAGCCTGACTTCATCCAGTGGATTTCAATAGTAAAAGGCTACTGCCTATTAAGGAAACTTAAACAACTTGTACCTTATCTGTGCATTGAACTCAAGCATTTTCTCTATGAAGTCATCTCTGCATAAGCAATGATAGATACAATGAGAAAAGTAAATGCAATCAGACTATTTCAGAACACTAAATGGAGAGAAAGACGCCTTTTCTACATAGTTAAGTAATTGTAATTGGCCAAAAAGATTTAAGAGGTTAACTGAAGGAAGCATGTCATTACCGAGTTTCTGCATCTTTATTCTTTTGACAGTTCACATATCGACCAGTGAGTTCATAAGAAGAAACAGTGGCCTCGTTAGCAAGGCAATTCAATAATGTTCAAATTTACAAATATAAATAAGTACTCCTAACACAGATCTGCCATTAAGAAGTAAAAACCTCAACAATCATAACCAGAAAAACAGAGCATCAAGTGCGCCTTAAAGTATAACATAACATCGAGTAGATTTTTACCTTGAGAGACTCAACATTAGATCCATACGCTGATAATTCATCTTGAATCCAAAGGATCCCTTCCTATAACGTAATTGAAACGGATCTCTTAGATAAACGAGAACAAGTGCTTTTCTGGAGTTCAAATTTCAGCTAATTAGATATGTTTTAATTAGCTCAAAGCATTAAGCAAAAATCAAAAGCCTATATAAATACAAATGAAATCGAAAACCTCTAGGGTTTGAATTGCAGACTCATTCCTGACCAATTCTACTTCATAGCCCTTGAGCTCTTGCTCAGCAGCCTCCTTCTGATTCTTCGCCTCTTCGACCTCCGCATATGCAAGTTCAAGCTCTAATTTCAGCTGTTGATTTCGCTTCTTGTGATTTACTATTCTTCGTTCTAGAAATTTCGAACAATTAGCTTACAAAATCAATTTCCAGTTATCAAATCCGTTGAATCATCCAGTGAAGAATTTCACACGAACTCTTTTGGAGGAAATGAAGGAGAAAAAACTAACCTCCTTGAGATTTTTCAGATGCGAATTCGCGGAGAAGAGTTAGGAATTGCTTCTGTGAATCGTTTCCCGCCATCGCTTCTTTTTTCTGAGAAGATATCTCAAAATTTCGAATTCTTCTCTCTATGTTCTCTTTTATAGTGGACCATGACTAATTTACGGGTTGTCTGGCTCAATTGGCCCATGACTAATTTACGCGAGCCCAAGATTTTCCAGCCCATCCGAGCTAAGCTGATTTACGAAAATGATCATTTTTTATCATCGTTTACATTTTAATCATACTTCTAAAAGTTGAGCATACATAATTCTTGAAACTGATAAAATATTAAACTATCTCTAATGTCTACAAATTTTTCGACCAAGTTATAATGTTTTTTCATAATTTTTTAGGTTTGCCCAAAGATTGAATTTTTGACCAAAGTAAGCTATTATTAAAATCAATTCATCAAAATAATACGTTTTTTTGAAATTTTACAAAACTAGTATAAACGTAGTTCGCAGTAACGTTTTAGGTTATATTTTATTCAAAAAAAAATCAATAACAAAAAGACAAAAATCTGACAGAGTAAACAAACATAAAACGTTATTGTCAGTAACGTTTTATAATTCGTTACTGTGAAGCACGTTTTACAACTAAAACGTGACTCACATTAACGTTTCTCTGGAATGGCTGAAAATTGAAAATTCAGTCTTGTACATGCCTCGTTCATTATTCAAATTTCCACTATTAAAATAGATAGATATATTTTATACATACCTTCACTTGAAATATATATGATTTTCTCTTTTCTTTCTCTTTTCTACGTAGACAATATTTTTTAAAACAAAAGGAAAAAAAAAGTGAGGAAGACTTTGCACAAATTAGAGCTTGTCTTGTATCATTTCAATTTTAAAATTTGTAAATAAATTATTTGGGAGATCTTCTTCTAGCCTAAGATATCATCCTTCCAAATATTAGATCTGTCGATTTCTTATGATTATTAATTATTAGACTATCAATAAAGAAACTATTGAATTAAATTGATGCAATAAGTAAGCTACATCCAACCTTATAGTCTATGTATAGGGCACTTTTTGTACCATGATGAAATTTTCATCCTTATTAACCCCCATAGAGGAAGGCCTATCTTCCATTCCTTGTAACTCTCTTTTGCTGATGGAATGAACAGGTAGGGGTCTGCCTAACCCCCCACCACTGAGGTGGATTTTGAGGGGAAAAAATATAATAAGTAAGCAAAACAACTACTAAAAAAAAGAATTTATTAATATTAAAGAAAAGTCCTCCACACTCTTTCTTTTCTTGCAAAAGTATTAGTATCTATAAATGAAAAGAGAAGAAAAGAGAAAATTATATATTCTATAGAAACGTCACCGTGAGTTACGTTTTAGCTGTAAAGCGTGCCTCAGAGTAACGAATTATAAAACGTTACTGACAATAACGTTTTATGTCTGTTTACTATGTAAGATTTTTGTCTTTTTGTTATTGGATTTTTTTGAATAAAATATAACCTAAAACGTTACTGAGAACTACGTTTATACTAGTTTTGTAAAATTTCAAAAAAATATATTATTTTGGTGAATTGATTTTAATAATGGCCTACTTTGGTAAAAAATTCCAAAGATTTTCATACGTGGATCTAAAACGTTCATAAGTTACGAGAAAATAAAAAAAATATCACTCAAAAGAAACAATCGACAAAAATCTATGTCCAATCTTAAGTTGCAACAAACACTCTCATAACATCTAACTAGTAAAATTTAGGTGTAATTCGAACCCTCTTGATTTCACTTGGCTCGTAGGATAAAAGACAAACAAAGAGAACAAAGTTACAAGCATATAACAAACGTACGTAGTACTAGTAATAATTGCACAAATCAGCTGGCGGTCACAATTAATTCCGTCTTTCTCGGGTCTGCCATACCCTTCGCATTTGCGTCTCTCTCTTCTTCTTTTTGTGCATTTGCATATCCATTCCATTGCATAATGGTTGCCAACTCCTTCCTAACATGGAAGTCTAGTCTGTCTCCATAAGTGAAGTTTAACGTCCATAATTATTGCTACGACTAAAGTAAAATTAATGTAATGCAAAGGTTTTTTTTTGTCAAATTATATTGGAGCCTAGAGAAAACACTAGTGTACGAAGTCAAAAAATTTCACGGAATAAAATGAAAAGAATTAAATAAAGAGCAACTTTCACATATAGCAAACACAAAATTCATATTTGTATGCTTGCATAATTGCGCTCAATAGCAAACATATATATGTATAATTCGCTATACATATACAAAAAAAACAGTTGTATAATTCGCAATACATATACAAAGAAAGTAGTTGTATAATTCGCTATACATATACAAAAGAAAATAGTTGTATACAAAAGATAAATTGTATAATATGTGTATGTATAAAACGAGAAAGAGAGAAAGGCAAAAGAAAACTGGGCAAAGAAATATTTGTATTGTATAATTATAAGTGTATAGGACGAATATATATGTATTTGCATGTGTATATATAATTTTCTCTCGCTTTATACAAATAGAAGCACAATTTATACATTTGTATTGTATAATTATAAGTATATAGGACGAAGATATATGTATTTGCATGTGTATATATAATTTTCTCTTGTTTTATACAAACAAAAGCACAATTTATACATTTCGTTTCTGTTTGTATAAGCGAGAGAGGCGAGGGTGGTGAGCGAGATTTGGGAGATTGGCGAGCGAGATCTGGGAGAGGGGAGAGACGGGAACGAAAATATATGTCTATATATAATTTCCTCTCGCTTTATACAAACACAAACGCATTTTATACATTTGTGTTTGTATAAAAGTGAGAGAGGCGAGCGAGACTGCCACCAAACGAGAGTGGCAAGCGAGATTCCACCAAGGAGAGTGGCGAAAATAGCAATAGTTTGTTATAGGGTACAATTAAATCAATGTATATTTATAGCATTTAATTTGAATTAATAGTTTGCTATTATATACAATTTTCCCTTAAATAAATGATCAAACTGATACGAGACTTCCAAGATCAACATCAATTTTGTTGAGATCGATGGTTCATAATAAGATTTTTCGAATTCGAGTCCTATGAAATATATAAATTATGGGGAGCATCACCGCCAAAAATAGGCCTTGAATGTGTAAATTCGGATCGAACTTTAATATAGATATCGAACAATGAAAAAATAAATAAAAAGCAAGACTAAGACCTACTCAAGAGAGAAATGACCTACTAAAAAAATGCATTAAGCAGGTGAATTCAAACTCTAGAGTCTATACTTGTGAAGGAAACAACTTAGCTTTCTATTTCTATATATATCTTTTTGCTTTTATAATGCGTGATCCTTGAAAACCAAATTTATAAGCAGCAAGAAACCAATAGATGTGCGGTGTGCCTTTACATTCTTCATGTGTCATTAGTCGATGTCATTTTCATTTTCGACTTCAATAGCATATACTCTCTCTATCCCAATTTATGTGACTTACTTTCCTTTTTAGTCAGTCCCAAAAAGAATGACACATTTCTATATTAAGTAACAATTTAATTATGAAATATCTATTTTACCCTTAATGAAATGATTTACAACCACACAAATTTCTATCATTCATTCCACAAGTTTTAAAAGTCTTCATTTCTTTCTTAAATCCGTGCCGAGTCAAACTACCTCACATAAAATGGGACGGAGGGAGTATTATATATAGAGAGAGAGATTGATAGATATGAGCAAAGGCAAATTTAATATTTGATATTTATGAATTTTTATTGTTATTACAAATAAATATTATAATAACAATTGAATTGACGGACAAATATTTATAAATATTTAAATAAATTTGAATAAAAACTATTAAATTCCTATAAACCCATAATTAAACTTCTAGATCCGACTCTGCTTCTCAGACGGACACGCACTCTTACGCTTAAGTCGTAAAGAATGGACAACGAGTAATGGAATTCGTGTACTCTATTCACTATATCTGTGATAGACAGAAATGGAAAGATCCCCAACATCGGCATTACATCTGCCAAGTGATCGGTCCAAATTCACTACTCCCTCTCTCCCAAAATTGTTTTACCTCATTTCACGTCTATTAAAAAAAAAAAAAAAGAGAGAAGATAGTTGCTAAGTTATCTAGATTAATTAGTTATTGTTTTCTTAAAATTTATTATTTTTATTTTAAATTTTTTAAGATTACATTATTTTTGAACAATTTCTTTTTTACGTATTTATTTTGAAACGAAAGGAGGTGAAAAAAGTGGATGGTTTTGATTTGGTTCCAATCCTTGATTGTCAATCACATCCTTAGATATCTCTATACCGTAACTCCCACGTGGTTGCTTGATATTTAATACTCCTACTATATATTTTAGAGAAAAAAAACTACTTATCTTGAGTTCAGTTTTGAATTTAAGGACATGATTTGTTCATTAGACCTACTTGATTTTTCTTTAATAAAGAAAAAATCTCTTATTTAAAGTAGAATTTAGTACTTTAAATAAATTTGAATTAAATGTTAAAAAAAATTGTTTTATTTTTGTGCGCAGTGAAATCATTGCAAAGTGAAAGAGTATCTTTAAGTCGACAAATTTTGTCTTTTTTCCTGGAGCTGAGTTCCACTCTATATAGAAAATGATAAGATAATGACACACTACTACTGAGTGTCTTGTCTTCCCCACCACCCACTTTATCGATGTTGTTTTTGTTTTCCTGTTGTGTGTTTGATATTTGTATTAGAATTTGACTATTTTAAATTTATGTTGTATAGGGCTTCATTTAAAAAGAAGCGTTAGTTATCAAGAATTTACCTATATTCGATATTCAAATATGAGATTTTTATTTAAAGAAGAAATTGTTTCATCCACCGTATCACATCTTTGTGGTACTAGATCGATGTTCTTTTATCCTTCTCAACATATTAAAGTGCCCCAAGGCTGTTATTTTTCAATGATGTGATTTCATGGTTTTGACCACTATCACTTTTACTTTAATTACCTCACTCTTTATTACCTCTTCATGACATATTCTATAGCCTCTACATCACTTCTTTTGCCTCCTCATGTTCCTGCAAATTTATTTGGTGCGATATATTTTAATTATTAAAAAACTTGTTTGGACATATGATATAAAATTGTAAATCATGATTTGAATTTATTTGAAATTATGATTTTTTATCATATATTCAAACACAAGCTTATTAGTTTGGTTAGAAAGAATGTCACATTCTATATTCAGAAACATTGTATAAATAATACATTCAATTTACATAACTAGACATCTAAACTTAGTTTTAACTAGAAACAAAACACCCCAATTTTAAAAAAAATGCACATTTAAATATCTTAAATTGACTTAAGTTGACCTCGCAAACACCCTAGCTAACTTTGAAAATATTGCACTTTGTAATTGCAAACTGATAAGCTATGTGTCGTGTCCAATGCCAAATATATTCTTAACCACTTGCTTCACTGGTAAGCTATATATGTGTAATGTGTGTCCATTGTTGAAGTTGTAAAGTATATGTTTTGTGAAAAGAAAAAAGAAAAAAACTAGACACATGATTGCAAAGATTTTGCATAAGCTAAGATGTGTACCCATGTCTATCTATCTATTCATGCCTTTTTCCTATTACGAGAATCATGTAAATCAGCCCTACCCTAGATTTCTTGTTCATACTTTTTTTTCTAACACGAACTTCAAAAAATAGATGGGGATTCCTGAATTTTGTGATCTTACTATGCATACGAAGAAATATTTCTCTTTTTAAGACAAATAATAAAAAATATTTAAATTTAATCCGGACGAAGGGAATATTTTTTTTCCTTTTATGATGATTATTATTCATCTCTACCCAACCCCACCACCAATCCACCATATACTGTCATACTGACTGAGATCACCAACAAGAAAAGGTACATACATTACTTGGATGTAAACAGCAATATTGTACTAGTTGCAAGATTATACTGTCTTTTCGAAGCGTGCACTTTAGCACTTAATTAACCTTCTTTTGAGAGTTTCATAGAGGAATAGAAAAGAGTTATAAAGTTTACCTAAACACATTTCTTCAAACGATCCAACCCAAAATCTTAAAATAACATGTGAACATTATAATATAAACTCGTTTAAAAGCTTTTTCACAACTAATTTTAATGAGGAACAAGTGTATCATTTTTAATTTAAGTCGCAGTTACCACATTATTCAAATCTAGGAAAATGTCCGAGGCTTCCCATTATTATTCATTTCAATTCAATTTATTTAGAAGTCTATAATTGACTTCTAAGCAAATGTAAAAGAATTACTTACATGATCAGATCATTAAAATAAGCAAATACCCCATAAAAATAAAATAATTACAAACATATATCTCTTTATATTCATACCCCACTAAATAATTACACTATATACCCCTGTACTAATTTTGCTTAATTGATACTAAATCAGTATCATATATTGTATTGGTATCATTAAGGCTGATAATTTTGCTGAATTGATACTAAATCAGTATATATATATATATATTGTATTGGTATCATTAAGGCTGATAATTTCATTGAATTGATACTAAATCAGTATATATATATATATATATATATATATATATTGTATTGGTATCATTAAGGTTTCTTGTTCAAAAATTACTCATTAGTCAATGATACTGTAAGAATATATATAGTCATTGACTAATGAATAATTTCTTAACAAGAAACCTTAATGATACCATAAAATATATATATATATACTCTTATAGTATCATTGACTAATAAGTAATTTACGAAGAGGAAACCTTAATGATACCACAACAATATACATATATACTCTTATAGTATCATTGACTACTAAGTAATTTCTGAACATAAAACCTTAATGATACCAATAATACAGTGTATATATATACTGATTTAGTATCAATTAAGTGAAATTATCAACCTTAATGATATCAATACAATATATGATACCGATTTAGTATCAGTTAAGCGAAAATTATCACCCTTAATTAATGAGGTATGAACTGTAATTATTTATGAGAGAATGAGTATTTCAGAAATTACTTTGGATTTGGATATAAATTTATAATTATTTTAAATTTTATCGCTCATTTATATAGTTTTTCCAAAAATAAAATTGCACGTCACATTTAACAAAAATAAGATTGGTAATTTGAAATCTACGTTTGTTTATCTATTAAAATAGATAAAATTATTATTATCGTAAAATTTCTTCAACAGTCAAATTGATCGATAATACTCTATATAGATTAATCTATTATTTGCGTTTTTTTTTTTTTTTTTTGCATAATCCAATATTTGACGGAGTTGGTCAGGAGAAAATAGCTGATATCATTGACCTCTATTTTCGATTCTACTTTATTTATCTGGTTTTTTATCTTTGAGAAATGTGAATAATGTATATAGGTCTGCAAATTTGTCACGTCCAGTTTTCATCATACTTTGTGGCAGAGCAGGAAATGTAAATTTAAAGAATTGTTTATAAAATTTAAACCTACAATATTTAATCACCCTTGAACTTTCTTTTATCACTATTTGTTTGCAACAAATTTAAACTAATAAATTTTAAAGTGATAAAAAATAAATTGCAATCACAAATAAAATATAAAGAAACATAGTTTTATTCATCAAGATTGCGGGTACAATTCTGTTCCTCCCTTGATTCTACTCTCCTAAGATTTATTTGAGGGCCGTTAATGGCGAATTTCTCGAACTAGGATGATTTAGAGTTGACCTCTTTATGAATATTCCATGACATTTGTGGAATATTTGAGATCTTGATCTTTAAAAATACCCAAGAGTTTATTGGATATTTTGAGATGTCTTTTAAGGAAATTTAGTACCCTTTATATAGACATAAACTATGATTTAGGGTTGAGTAGCCTTCAAAAATTCTAATTGAAACTGAACACACCTTCTAGAGTCTCAGTTCGAATTGAACACGTCTTGTAGAGTCCACAAAATTTCAATGTCTACAAATGCCCCTGCTTCAAGGCTTGTCGGAGTGTAGACCCGATGAAACCCAAAGACGAGGCTTGAAGTACTCATTCTTCCACCTTTGCAACTTCAGATTTTCAGACTTGATTTAGGAGAGAAGAGATGAAGGGCATATTTGGTCCCACTGGGCGTGCCAATTTGTTTGCAACAAATTTAAAGTGACGGAAAATAAATTGCAATCACAAATAAAATATGAAGAAAGATAGTTTTATTCATCAAGATTGCGGGTACAATTTTGTTCTTCCCTTGATTCTACTCTCCTAAGATTTATCCATGATTCGAGGGTCGTTAGTGGTGTATTTCTCGAACTAGGATGATTTAGAGTTGACCTCTATATGAATATTCCATGACTTTTGTGGAATATTCGAGATCTTGATCTTTAAAAATACCCAAGAGTTTATGAGATATTATGAGATGTCTTTTAAGGGAATTTAGTATCCTTTATATAGACATGAACTATGGTTTATGGTTGAGTAGCCTCGAAGAATTCTAAACATGAACTATGGTTAGGGTTGAGTAACCTCGAAGAATTCTAATTGAAACTGAACACACCTTTTGGAGTCTCAATTCAAATTGAACATGTCTTGTAGAGTTCATAAAATTTCAATGTCTACAACTATATCAAACAATCGTCAATAGCATAGGTAGAGACAATTGAGTTAAAATAGACTAAATAATAAATTAGCGGGTTTATATATAATCAATTAAAATTTGGCCTATAAAGCAGATTATGATTTCAAGAGCTAATTTTACCACCAATGAGTATAGGCAACCAAATTTTTTGCTTCAATACTTGACGAGGGAAAATTTATAGGTTAAATATATGATATGTGAATTTATGGTTTCTCCGAAATGATCTGTTAACACTCATGCACTAAAAAGAATAAATTATGTATTGATCGAATATTAAATTATTTATCTATAGGACTTGTAATCATTTTTACTTTTTTACATCTTATAACCTTTATAAATGGTCAAGAGTATGATGAAAACTTATTGACAATAGGCAACAAACTCCGCCCCTAATGTTGATTTTGATTTGTTGTATATTCTGTCAAATCCAAAATTCTAAATTTGGACATAAAAAAGATGATAACCGTTTGCATACTTTGACGTGGCAATTGCATGCTATGCTTAATTTATACACGTGTTCCAAGATAATTCTAAAATGTTAATATGATACATATTCATCTGACATTTTACAATTTTATTTTTTAATTAAGGCTGAAGAACCTGGTTCTTCAAGACATTAGGAATAGCTAAAATAATGCATGAGTATAGAAAAATGCCTATTAGAAATCACCTTTTCTTTAATTTTAGCTTATTCAGTGTGGATCTGAATTAAGTGGAAAATTGGTATCAAGGAATTAATTAATAGTAATTCAAGGTTATATTGGTAATTAGAAGAAGGTAATTGGATCTTCAAGTCAACGACATATTGATGCAATTATATAAATGATTCCATATATTCATATTTATAATGGTAATATGGAACCTTTTGTTTTAAATTTGAGTTACTTTTTTAATTATCTATTGAAAACATATTCTCACTTTTAATTGATTTTTTTTTTCAGGTCGTTCATTAATTATGAAAATATATTCTCCACTTTAATGTATGACGGTTTCCCTATCTCAACATCGTGGACGACACAAGGTTATGGTATAGAATATCTTTTTCATTCTAAAACATTAATTTTAATTTTCCTGTTTATCGAATTTATTACGAGAACGACGTTATTTAAATCAAATTTAATTCTTATTGGAGATGGAATCGTACAGGATTAAAATGATAGAAGCAACTTACAATTGGTCAATTGGACACTACATTCTTTTCTTTTTTGAATTCTTTGTCATATTTGAAAAACAAAAATAAATTAGCTATAAACTTCGTTGTTTATTTGATCGTATCTCACATAAGTTTGTAATAATATAAGATTTACTACATATCTTACTATTTATCATTTTAGTTACATAATTTGTTCATCACTAGTTACTATTTTTTTTTGTAGGTAGTTTTTTTTCTTTTACTATAATTTGTAACTTCTATTTATATTTTTTGTAGAGAGTATCATGACCACCGGAAGCATCATGTATATCTTTATGAAATTATATTTATTTATTTGTTTGTTTTAGAATCCCTAAGTGGCAAGGTTATTTTTTAGTATATCATGTTTCCTTTGGTTGAGGGTTTTACTGAGTTGCTGGTTTCTTAGAAGAAACGGAATAGTAATACTTCATCAGTCTATTTTTATTTATTCATTATATTAAAAATAATTATTTATTAAATTAAAAAAATTATAATATAATTTATAATTCGATTTCTAGCTTATTTTTAGCAGAACTATAATTATTTAAATGTATATACTATATTCATTATATTCAATAATAAAATAAGTTGTTATTTTATTTTGTACTGCTTAAAAATTATATTAAATCAATACTAAATGAGTAAAAATAGACGAGGGAGCAGAAATTAATCTTTGCTTGCTTAATTAGGTAGTAAGCTTTTTAAAAACTTTCTCATCGCCAATTGCACTAACTTCAATGATTGAAAATATGTGACTAAAGATTATAAATAATTGAGTCGAAAAGCAATATTCATTCATTGTTTGCAGCTTTATTTTCACTTTACTTGTCTTTTGCTTTGACATCGATCAGTTTATTTGAAATTTTTTATCAAGTAAGTCATTATGTAAATTAATTTATCAAAATAATATGTTTTTTAAAATTTTATAAAATTAGAATAAACATATTTGACAGTAATATTTTATTAAAAAAATCAGTAACAAAAAGACAAAAATCTGACGGAGTTAACAGACCTAAAACGTTACTTTCAAATACGTTTTATTAATTCGTTACTCACATACACATTTTATACCCAAAACATTACTTTCAAATACGTTTTATTAATTCGTTACTCACAGAGACGTTTTAAGACTAAAAGGTTATATCTGATGTATCGTTATCTCTAAAGGCGGAATTTTCTCCATTAATAACACTCCCGACTTTCACCACCATCAACCTCACTAGTCACTCCCACAACTCCGCCGCCGCCAGGCACCAATTATTACGACGCTCTTCTTCCTTATTTCTCCGACGACCTCACAAATAACCTCTGCGTTTCCGTAAGCAAAACCTTTTGCTGGCATTTCAAACAGTTGTCGTCTTTGCTATGTTTGTCACTATAAATTTCCCACTTTTTCAAAAAATTCTTAAAAAAATATATTGAATTGATTCTTGGAATTTGACTTTCTTCCATAGATAAGATTCAAATTTCAGTAAGTGATTTCGATTAACTTGTCAGTAAGGTATTTGACCAACTAATTTGAAACTTAAATTTGAAGTTTCTGGATGTAAATCTTACTAAAAGGTAAGATTTCAATTACAAATTTGTAATTTTAGTTTCTTACAAATTAATTAAAACATAGTAACTTATATATTTATATTTTATTTTTAAAAAAATCATAATTCCAAAGTTTGCATACATGTGCAGACACTCAGTTATGTTTTAGCTACTATCTGTAATTTAATTCTAAAGAGTTCTTATGGTCAGTAACGTTTTAGTCATAAAACGTCTAAAACATGATTGTGAGTAACGAATTAATAAAACGTATTTGAAAGTAACATTTTAGGTCTGTTAACTTCGTCAGCTTTTTGTCACTAATTTTTTTAATAAAATAATATCTAAAACGTTACTGTCAAATACGTTTATTCTAATTTTTTAAAATTTTAAAAAAATATATTATTTTGGTGAATTGATTTACATAATGACTTACTTTCATAAAAAAAATTGGTCTATTTGTGACTAGTAGTGAATTCAAAAATGAATGCATATCCTATGGAAACTCATGCATATTTAATCCTAAAGCTATGCGAAGAAGTTATTAAAATTGAAGTACTAGGAACTTAACCTTTGTTTTCTTCAGATGCAAATTTGATGGGATATATGTCTCGTAAATATACGACAAAATTACATATGCCGTATTTAATACGTTAGTAAGAAATAATTATATTTGCTAGTTAAATATAAAAAAATTATACTAATTTGTATCAAATATATATATTTTTGTATATTATACAAATATATATTTATTGATTATTATTATTTTGTAGATGACTATTTATGTTAGCTTCAATAAATAATATATTAATGTCATTTTAAAACTAACAAGAAATAATCTTTCAAGTTAGTTCTTCGATGATGTTCAATATTCAATTGATGATTTGCCTTATTTTGACTTTTTGCTCTTTAAGAGTCATTGCCAATCGTTTACACGCACAAAACAAAATGGAAATTTAAAAAGTACATAAAATTTGTTGTTATACACCTATTTTGGATCTTCTGCCACTTATTTGATAAATATGAGCTTTTTGATAAACAAAGGTATCCGATATCCATTGATAAAAGATGAAAGATATTTTATAAAATAAATTAAAATGCAAAAAATGATTTGAATATTATGATTATTTTTAAAAAAAATTAGTATACGAGCTTTTTAAAGAGCGCCTATTTTTATAAAAAAATTATGGGTACTTGTACAGTTTTTTGTGACATTCATTTGACTATCAGTCTATTACCAAAATAAATTTAGCCGAACTTTTTTTTCTTTTTTCTTTTTTATTTTTTTTTATTTTTTTATCACTAGACAGTGTCTAATAGTCTTTTATTAAATATAAAAAATATCAATAGAAACAAATACAAATAAGGAGGGCTAAACCTTATCTTACTAATTCTAATGAAATATCCAACTTCTGCTACCTAACTTAGTAATATACTTTCTGGTTAAATGTGACATGGCAGACCTATCACATTTTATGTAAGACTTTTATAAAATTTCGGCCGTATGTAATAATCAAAGCAAAGTAAGATGATTTTAACGTGATAAAAATAAAAGAA
The DNA here is from genome assembly GCA_029582725.1 of Solanum chiquidenum. Classification (NCBI taxonomy): domain Eukaryota; kingdom Viridiplantae; phylum Streptophyta; class Magnoliopsida; order Solanales; family Solanaceae; genus Solanum; species Solanum chiquidenum. The sequence goes on from JAJOOS010024674.1 coordinate 24,826, forward strand.
CATATTCCTTAGTTTAATAATAGTTATCCATTATATTGAAAATAGTTATTTAATAATACTTGTTTAATTTAAGAAATTAAGAGATAATTTATTTTTTGTGTATATTTTACCTTTGCTATTAAATACTTCATCTGTTCAACAATAATTGTCCACTATTGACTTTGTACACTTTTTAAGGAACTATAAATAGAAGGATAATTTTACTATATCACCCTTTGAATAGAATAAATACGTCTTAAAAAATATAATAGAGAAATGATTATAATAACTGACATACTATTTTGGGTTGTCCAACAATACTCGTCTACTTTGAATGAATAATTTTACACTTAGTTCCTAATTTATTCTTATCATTAATTATAGTCATTTTCTTATTAATTTTTTCAAGACATTATATTTATTATGTTCAAAGGGTGATATAGTAAAATAACCCTTCTATTTATAGTTTGTTAAGAATTGTGCAAAGTCAGTAGTGAACAAGTATTGCTGAACAAAGGGAGTATATATCTGTTTCCGTCATTTTTACTATATAAAAAATTATCTTTAGCGGCGATTAATTAATTTTTTGCAGCATTTAACTCTCTTTGTAAATGTTCTTAAAGCCTATAGTGACATTGAATCTAATGAGAATTAACTAATGCTGCTAAATATTTTATTAATTTTTGTTAATGTATATATTTATTGCCACTGAAAAACTATTCCGTTTTAGTGTTGGTAGACTATCCCTCACCTATACATAGATATAAAATTACTTTGATGCAGGCATATTATCCTTTTACATTACATAGTCAGCTTATAAGTTATCCAATTTTTGTTTTTTTTTAAAAGTCAGCTTATATACTAACATTTATCCCACCTAGAGTTGCTAGAAGAAAAATTAAGAACGCAAATAAAATTAGAAATAATTGATGGTAGACTTTTGCTAAGTTTCTAACAGCCAGACAAAATATTTGTATTTTATATTTACGTGTGTGTCTTTTGCTAAGTTTCTAACAGCCAGACAATATATTTGTATTTTATATTTATGTGTGCGTCTTTCTGAGTCTTTAATACATATATTCTCACCTTCGATATATATTGGTATAAATTATTAAACGTGATTTTATTCCAAGTCTTAACCACGAGGACTCATTAGCTATCATAAACTTGGGCTTAAGTATGTCAAAGGGATATTTTAATAAATTTAATTAAGTCGAACACTAGTTATAATATTTATATATTTATATTAATATTCAATAAAAGATTAACTACTCCAGCTATAAACTACAAGAGTGAAGGAGATCATTAGTGACGCTAAAAATAAAAAAATCATTCGAGCTACGAGCGTCATTAATGACGATACTTGAATTTTTTTGAAAAGTCAACCGCAATATACTCTCCAGCACATGAACATTGCATTTTTAACAAAAAATTAATATATTAGTAATACAATTATATTTTAACAGTTTCTATTAGTGTTTCTTTTATTCAATATTACAATGGGCTGATTTATGTCATTACTTATTTTTGAAAATTATTCCAATATAACCCTTGTTATTGAAAAAATATTTGATTGATCTTAGGACGTTGTTTAAGAGATTCATAAATTTTAGCATAAGTAAAAAAAAGTGATTGATTAAATGGAAGAAAATTTCCCATTCAATACGAACTTAATATAGTTGTTATTCACTATTCATTTTATTTGTCGGCTTTTTGAGAGTCAAAATTACATGGATATTGACTAATATTTCAAACGTATTCTTTCATCATCTTAATACGAGAAAGACTGCAATTAATTTCAGACGTTAAAATTCAAATGAAATTATATAGATTTTGACCAATAATTTTCAAGAAAGATTATTACTACTTATAGTGTTTTTGGTATAACTTTCAAACATTTAATTTGAAAGATTAAATAAGTAACTTTAAAAATTAAATAATAGTTTTAAATAGTAGCACCAATCGTGCGAAGGCCTTTCATTCCGCATGACACTCAGGTCTCTTCCTCTATAAATAGCTCACATATATGAGTTGTTTTTTTGTATAGTTATGAACTGTCTCAATATTTGTTTTGTGTTTAATAGCATAGCAACAAAAGGATAGTTTGAAGAATCATATCAGAAATCATGAGTTCTAAGAGTAAAATGATGATCCAAGAGAAACGCTATGGTTTTTTTCAGTCAGTTTTCATGCATGCCGATAACGTCGATATCTTGTTGATGATTTTAGGATTTTTGGGAGCGATTTGCGATGGAGTTTCTATGCCTGTGATGCTTATAGTCACCAGCAAACTCATGAACAATCTTGGTGGTAATGACTCTTCAAGTACCGATAGTTTCACGCATCATATCAATGAGGTATATCTCTTTTTCTGACATCAAACTTACATTTATCGTGTGGAGGATTAATTTTCATCTGTATCTGTATCACTAGACTGTAAGCCGTGACGACGATACCAATATGGACTAATGGTAACAAGAGATTTTTGTTTTGTTTATGTGATTGCAGAATGCTTTAGCTCTGGTTTACCTGGCATGTGGACAATGGGTCGCGTGTTTCTTAGGTTTGTCTAAATTCTTTTTGCTACTTTTCAACGATTCATATGGTTTCTACTTCGGAGGCGGAGGCATATTTTTTTTTTTTACTTTATTGGGGTTTGGGAAAATAGGGGAGGGGATAATAAAGTGATAAAATCAAACCTATATCAACAACGGTAAAAATTGAGATAATCAACTAATTGAATTTTTAACTGAACTCAATATTTTTAATAGTATAATGAGTATAGTGTGATATGATCAAATTTCTTCCATGTCCTCAAATTGGTTTAGTTGAGTTTATTAGATAACGATTTCTTTATTTATGATATTTTTTTAGAGGGATTTTGTTGGACAAGGACAGCAGAGAGGCAAGCGTCAAGGCTACGAATAAGATACTTAAAAGCAGTTCTAAGACAAGATGTGGGATACTTTGATCTACATGTTGCCAGCACCGCCGATGTCATTGCTAGTGTCTCTAGTGACAGTCTTGTCATTCAAGAATGCATTAGTGAAAAGGTTAGCTTAATTTTTCGAAATATATTGCTAACAGAATTTTTTCGTTAATTAATTTTGACAATGTTTTGCTATTAATTTCGTCACTAATATATATATAGGTACCAGTTTTCTTGATGAACGTATCAACATTTACTGGGTCATATGTGGTAGGATTTTTGATGATTTGGAAGCTGGCACTAGTGGGATTTCCCTTTATTATTTTCCTAGTGATACCAGGTCTTATGTATGGAAGGGCTTTAATGGGAATAGCAAGAAAAATCAGGGATGAATATGGAAAAGCTGGAATAATTGTGGAACAAGCAATTTCATCAGTAAGAACAGTTTATTCATTTGTTGGAGAAAATAAAACAATAGCAGAGTATTCTAATGCTCTTCAAGGAACAGTAGATTTGGGATTAAAGCAAGGTTTAGCTAAAGGATTGGCTATTGGAAGTAATGGCATTGTTTTTGCAATTTGGTCCTTTATGTCTTATTATGGTAGCAGAATGGTCATGTACAATGGAGAGCATGGTGGCACCGTTTTTGCCGTCGGCGCTGCAATCGCCATCGGTGGACTGTAAGTAGCTACTCGTTATTTTCATTTTATTTATCTTACTTTGATTTATTCCACCCTAAAAAAAAAAGTACCTTTTTTGTGACTATTATTTCAAACATCTTCTTTCTTAGAAATCAAACAAACAAATTGAAATTGAAGGGATATCGTATTCATTTTCATTTACGTTGAAAGGATTTTCCCTAAGAATAGAGCACATATTTTGGGATTAAAGTTTATTCTATATTCTATAGTGTGTATTAGATAAAACTTGAATAAACGCTTTATCGATATTATGAAATTTTTCTCTATTCATGTGTTATGGTATAATATTATTTTGAATCAAACAATCTTTTAAATAAATCAGTAGTTATTTTTTGGAAAATATTTCTCCATCTCCGACTATACGTTAAGAACGTATTTTTCAATAAAATATTTAATAAAAACGAATTATATTTGAGAACATATTTTCGAAAAAAATATTCATCATATAACTAACACATTAAATTCAGGAAGTTATTTCAAACTTCAGAAAAATAGGACAAGTTGGATAAACCTCGGAAATGTGTGATAATTCAATTTTTTGGACTGTTCATTTATTTCCAAATAAGACAAATTCCTTAAAATTATTTATGTGCTCCGTAGTTTATGGTCGTGTTGTTTCTTTATCAGATTTTTGAGTAATTTATAAAACATGATTTTTACTTTTTTTGCTGAACAGAGCATTGGGTTCTGGTTTGTCCAATCTTAAGTATTTTTCTGAAGCAAGTGCTGCTGGTGAACGTGTAGTGCAAGTGATAAAAAGGGTACCGAAAATAGATTCGGACAATTTGGAGGGCCAAACATTGGATAACGTGACGGGTGAAGTGGAATTCAAACACGTTGAATTCGCATACCCGTCAAGACCTGAAAGCATAATTTTGAATGATTTTAGCTTAAAAGTGCCAACGGGTAAAACCGTGGCATTAGTGGGAGGAAGTGGGTCAGGAAAATCTACCGTAGTAGCACTACTACAGAGATTTTATGACCCACTTGGGGGTGAAATTCTTCTCGATGGGATCGCTATTGATAAGCTGCAACTCAAGTGGCTAAGGTCACAAATGGGTCTAGTGAGTCAAGAACCTGCACTTTTTGCAACTACAATTAAAGAAAATATACTTTTTGGGAAGGAGGATGCATCTATGGAACAAGTAATTGAGGCTGCCAAAGCTTCTAATGCTCATAACTTCATCTGTCAGTTGCCTCAGGGTTATGATACCCAGGTGTGTGTTCCCTTTTATACTTTATCTTTACTTACTTTGTCCTTATCCTTACAAAATTGGCGATAGAATAATTGACCCGCCCAAATTTAAACTAGTTAGGTTAATAATTCATTTGTTGACTTAACTAGACGACGAATAGATTAAAAGTGAAATATTATATTAAAAAAAGAGTGTTGTTACTACTTTCAATTACTATTTGACACACTAGCGCGAAGGAATAGTATTCTTGTCTTGCTAAAAATGTTATCACGCTGATTTCCACTTTGGCCATAAGCAAGTCGCTGTTAATGGATAGTTTTGTTCCCACGATTTGAGTTTAAATGATTAATTCTTTAGTGTTGAAAGAATTTTAAAAGGCACTTAACTAATGCTTTATTGATTATAAATGAAATGTCCCGGTTCATAGAATTTTCTTAGCTATCATTGTCTTTGCATGTTGTCAAACAAGTGGATTTTGCTGTTGAGTATGTCATCAAGTGGCTTTGACTAAATTAAACTAATCCAAAATTCTTTTTTTATAATGGTGCTGCAAACGTTTTGTCTCTCTGTAGTTAAGGACTTTTTTTCTCAATCAATTGAAAATTATTGCTTAATATGTTACAATTAAGTATATTCCGTTATTCCTATTTGGGACATCACAAACAACAACATACCCAATGTAGTCCCCACAAAGTAGAGTCTGAAGTGGATGGAGTGTACACAAACCTTATTCCTACCTCAGATGTAGAGGGATTATTTCTGTTAGACCCTCGGCTCAAGAAAAACAGTATTCGGGGAGATCACAAAATTACTACTAATTAGTTCTTAGTTGAATACTTTGTTTTTACGAAAAAGAGTCATATTTGCCCCTGTACTCTCAGAAAATGGTCATATTTACCCTTCGTTATACTTTTTTTGATATATTTGCCCTTGCCATCTAACTTTGAGGCAATATTTATCCCACATCCGTTAAATCTCTATATTCCCACATATGATTCGTGATACTAGCAAAGGGTAGAATATCTAAACTCAATTAAGTGCAAAAAGCATTTTACTCAACTAAGTTTATACTACCATATCCAAAACAAAAATTTACGAACTTTGAACTCAAAAAGATTAAATCTTAGATCTAACTCTCTGCGTGCTTGCATGCGTACAGGTGGGAGAGAGAGGTGTTCAAATGTCTGGGGGACAGAAGCAGAGGATAGCTATAGCAAGAGCCATAATCAAGTCACCCAGAATACTCCTCCTCGACGAGGCAACCAGTGCACTCGACTCTGAATCTGAACGAGTGGTGCAGGAAGCTCTGGACAAGGCCGCTGTTGGCCGCACCACAATCATCATAGCCCATCGCCTTTCCACTATTCGCAATGCTGACCTTATTGCCGTGGTTCAAAATGGTCAAGTCAAGGAAATTGGCTCACACGATGAGCTAATTGAAAATGAAGACGGACTATACACTTCCTTAGTCCGTCTCCAACAAACTGAAAACCCCAGTGATGAAATCCCAATTGCACCAACCAATAGAAACACAGTTTTTGCTCCATCAAATTTAAATTCTGGATTCACCTCTGACCATGAAGTACAAAATACAAGCAGCCGAAGGCTTTCAATTGTGAGCAGGTCGAGTTCAGCTAACTCAGCTGCGCAAAGCCGTAGATTTGATCAAAATGCAACAATTTCCAATACTCCAGAACAAGTTTTTCCAGTACCTTCATTCAAAAGGCTGCTGGCAATGAATTTGCCAGAATGGAAGGAGGCAACATTGGGATGCATAGGAGCAATATTGTTTGGTGGAGTTCAACCAGTGTATGCTTTTGCAATGGGGTCAATGATATCTGTCTATTTCTTGCCAAGTCATGATGAGATTAAGGAGAAGACAAAGATATATGCTCTGTGTTTTCTGGGGTTGGCATTCTTTTCCCTTTTTGTCAATGTACTTCAGCACTATAACTTTGCAGCCATGGGAGAGAAATTGACTAAAAGGATCCGGGAGAGGATGTTGTCCAAGATGCTTACTTTTGAAATTGGGTGGTACGACAAGGAAGAGAATTCCACCGGTGCTGTTTGCTCTAGACTAGCTAAGGATGCCAATGTGGTACGTCCACTAGTACTGTTAGAGTTTAACTTTCATACACGAACAACGTAAAGAAATTTTATAGAATCAGGTAAGATCTAATGATAACATTTGCTGGTTATACAAATGTGCAGGTGAGATCATTGATTGGGGACAGGATGGCATTACTCATTCAAACGGTTTCTGCAGTGACTATAGCTTGCACCATGGGCCTAGTTATCGCGTGGAGACTTGCATGGGTCATGATAGCGGTCCAGCCCCTCATCATAGTGTGCTACTATTTCAAGAGGGTGCTATTGAAAAACATGTCTAAAAAGTCCATCAAGGCCCAAGAAGAAAGCAGCAAGTTGGCTGCTGAAGCAGTTTCCAATCTCAGAACAGTAACAGCCTTCTCCTCCCAGTCCCGGATTCTCCAAATGCTCAAGAAAGCCCAAGAAGGCCCACTAAGAGAAAGCATACGTCAGTCATGGTTTGCTGGAATTGGGCTTGGCACTTCGAACAGTCTCATGACATGTACTTGGGCTCTTGATTTCTGGTATGGTGGCAAACTCATGGCAGAAGGCCTCATAGGAGCTCAAGCCCTCTTCCAGACATTCATGATTTTGGTTAGCACTGGGCGTGTCATTGCAGATGCTGGAACCATGACTAATGATCTAGCAAAGGGTGCAGATGCTGTTGGGTCTGTCTTTGCAGTGTTGGATCGATATTCTTTAATCGAGCCAGAGGACTCAGATGGTTACAAGCCCAAGAAAATAACAGGCAATGTCGAGCTGTGCGATGTGGATTTTGCATACCCTGCTAGGCCCAATGTGATCATCTTCAAGGGGTTTTCAATAAAAATCGAAGCAGGAAAATCAACAGCATTGGTAGGACAAAGTGGATCAGGAAAGTCCACTATAATTGGTCTGATAGAAAGATTCTATGATCCATTAAGTGGTGTAGTGAAAATAGATGGCCGTGACGTAAGATCATACCACTTGAGATCATTGAGGAAACACATTGCACTTGTAAGCCAAGAACCAACATTATTTGCAGGAACCATAAGGCAAAACATAGCCTATGGAGCATCAGAAGAAGTGGACGAATCAGAAATAATTGAGGCTGCGAAGGCAGCAAATGCACATGATTTCATCTCAGCATTAAAAGACGGATATGAAACTTGGTGTGGTGACAGGGGACTGCAGTTGTCAGGAGGACAAAAACAGCGAATTGCTATAGCACGTGCAATATTGAAAAATCCAGCAGTGCTATTATTGGACGAGGCAACAAGTGCATTGGACAGTCAATCGGAGAAAGTAGTGCAAGATGCACTTGAGAGAGTGATGGTTGGGCGGACAAGTGTGGTGGTGGCACACAGGCTAAGTACTATACAGAATTGTGACACAATTGCTGTATTGGACAAAGGCAAAATTGTGGAGAAAGGGACTCACTCTTCTTTGTTAGCTAAAGGACCCAGTGGAGTTTACCACTCTCTTGTTAACCTTCAAAGAGCACCAAACTCTAACAACACCTTCATCAGTTAATCTCATCATCAAATGATATGGGTTGATAATCCCCAATAGTCTTGAAGCTAAACAGCCTCTTCTTTTTCCTTGTTTTCCTACTTTCTTTCCCAAACAACTTTTTGGGAGATTTGTTGGCTGCTTGGAAATCTTTGTCCCATTTTAATGTATATATATTTTGGTATTGTTAGCAAATAGCAATACATTTAATTTAACTTTCTGTTTCATCTTGTAAGAGAAGAACTTCATAGATAAATTGTTCGATCAGTATTAAAGGTAAAATCTTATGACCTTAATACTAAAAGACCCCAGAAGGCCAGAATAGACTAGAGGTTCAGCATAGTGGAACGTATCAACAACTTAAACACCAATCAAGTAAGAACAGTTGTCATCATTGAAACAAGTTACACTAAAAACAGGAAGGGGAAATGTAGAGAAAGAAGCAGACAACAAAGTTCTAGGATCCAGGGAAATAGAGTCTCGCATAATGTTATTAGCTAAATCTTGAGATATCAGTGTCTCCCATGGATTTGATGTCAATACGAAACAACAGAAAACATCATCCATACAACCTCAAATAGCTTCTGCTTTCGATAGCTTCAGGAACCAATATTAGATTGGTAAAAAGCTATCAGCCACACATCAAATCCTAACTCAACAATATAAGTCTGCTAAAACCTCAGCTTCAGACTGCATACTCAGAAGTCAGAATTCTAACATCAATACAGCTTCACACAAGGATGAATCCGCGGTGGCACATTTGCAAAAGTAGTTCACAACTACCACCACCTTTTCACTTAAATCTATCTCCTAGAATCTTCTTCATGACCCTTCAGAGGGTTTTCCTTTCAGTCAACAACGATATCAATTCAATAGTTAAAAACATCCACCTCTACAGAGGATTTCGGATAATCACCAATAGAATGTAATATTTTGATTGGAATATAGATTTAGCATCATTTAAGAATTAAGATATGCTAAAGGGTGCTCTTCAATTTTCCAGATTTGGATCACTAAATAGAAAATTATCCTCAACCTGTTATATCTTCAACATACATTACAACAACTATAGTTCATAAAACAAAAGATCATTATATTACCACAGAAAAAGAAAAATACAAGCCAAAAGAGAAACCATGAATTCAACTTACTACTTTCTGTTGACCCTTTTCAAAATCTTCTATCAGAAGGGGGTCAACATTTTCTTCGGGTTCCCAAGTAGCCTCCTCAATATCAGTCCATTTAACCAAGTACTCGCCTTTCCCGTCCTCGCCCTCTCTCTTCTCCAAGATGCACTCTGCCTCTGCATATTCCAATCCAGCCTCAAAATCTCTCACCAAATCCTCAGATATCAGCCATGCTTTGACCCATTCATTATCCTCCCCATCCTTCCATTTCACTAAATACTCAACATTTTCACCTTTCCCTCTCTTCTCCATTATCTCCTCCACTTGTGCATACTCAAAAATTGCATCCTCCAATACTCTAATCACATTCTCTAATCCCAATCTTCTCGCGAATTGCACTGGGTTTCCTTTAGGTGTTTGATTCAAGACCATCCTCGCTAAGCTCAGCGGCGTCTGCCCTCTGTAATCCTGCACCTCGGGGTCTGCGCCGAGTTCAATTAACAGCTTGGCGACCCCAGGCTTCACATAGCCGGCAGCCATATGCAGAGCCGTCAAGCCGCCGCTCCTATCGCGGTAATTGACGTCGGCGCCGGCTTCAGCAAGCAGCTTGACGCAAGGCTCCGACCCGAGTCCCGATACAAAGAGCAAAGCCGTTCGTCCATCATCATCAACAGCATCCACATCCCTGCCGTCCTCAGCTTCGATAAGTTCCCGAAGAGCCGATTCATCTGGCTTTTTCGCAGCGTTCCACCAAGGGGTTTCGTACTCAGCGACAACATCTTGAGCAATGAAATTAGAGGGAACCCAGGTAGGGGCATGTTCATCTTTCCACTCAATCAAATACTCCATTCCTTTCCCACCTTCAATTGCTCGACTCCCAATGATTTTGTTAACGTCTCCATACGTTTCATCGGCATCGTAATCTTCAAATTCTTCTCTTCCTTCTTCTGCTGCTGCTGCTTGTTGCTGCTGGTTCTGAAGCGTGGCAAATACAAGTGGTAAATTATTACTACTATTCAGTTTTTTAAGTGGGAGATAAGACTGATGGGGCAGGGGAGAGAAGGTAGGGAATTGAGAAGAGAATTTGAGTTTGAGTCGGGAGAGAGATGAATTGACAAAGAGAGCATCCATTGGAGAAGTGGGAAGGAGATGCGGTGGCGCTCTTTCTTTTGAATGGCCATGAACATCTCCATAATCCTATGAGAAGGATGCCTTTAGGATAAGATATTATATCTATTCACTTTGGTAAATGACTGAGTTGGCGTTTACTCAAACTGCTGCAACTTTCTATCCAGGCCCCAACAAGTAAGGCATCTTCAAATGGTCGAAGATCGCGATTAGGATGGTGGTGGAGTGATAAATTATCTTGAGTTCGAGTCTTCTGCATGATGTAAATTTAAAATTAATTTGATTCTAATATTGAATTTAAAATTAATTTGACTCCAATATTGAATATCAAATGAAAAATTAAAGAAAATTATAAATCGTCAAAAAGTTTTTATAATAAATGTTGTTTATTTTTTGTTAATATCTATTTAATCTGCTTATGTACATAAATATTTTAATTTTCTATGTTTCTATTTAATCTGCTTATGCTTATGTTCATAGTATTTTAATTTTCTATGTTTTAGGTTAGAGAATCTAGGAAAAGAATGATATAAGAACATTAGAATTTTATACATTTTCACCTCTTAAAGCTGATTCATTTCATTTACTAATTTTATAGAATTTTTGTTATAAGTACTTACATGAAATTCAACCTATTGCATCAAGTCAGTGCACAAGTCAAAGAAAAGGGCAAATATAGAAAATTTTCATCTTAAACTTGGTATAATTCAATTATTTTGAACAATAAAAAAATCTTAAAAATTCAGTTAACATGAAATAGAAATCATTGGGTTATGGTGAAAAAATGAGTTGCATCTATATAAAGAAATATTTGATATTTTAAGAAAAACAATTAATGATTAATAAGATATGGATTACACTACTCTGACTTTCTAATATTTTTGGTGAAAAGAAATAAGTGATATTTTACAATAAAATAGTAAAACTACAAATGAGTTGCATATATATGGTGAAGAAAAAGAAATATATGATATTTTAAGAAGAAAAACAATTAATGATTAATAAGATATGGATTACACTACTTTGACTTTCTAATCATTTTTGGTGAAAAGAAATAAGTGATATTTTACAATAAAATAGTAAAACTACAAATGAGTTGCATATATATGGTGAAAAAAAAGAAATATATGATATTTTAAGAAAAACAATTAATGATTAATAAGATATGGATTACACTACTTTGACTTTCTAATCATTTTTGGTGAAAAGAAATAAGTGATATTTTACAATAAAATAGTAAAACTACAAATGAGTTGCATATATATGGTGAAAAAAAAGAAATATATGATATTTTAAGAAAAACAATTAATGATTAATAAGATATGGATTACACTACTTTGACTTTCTAATCATTTTTGGTGAAAAGAAATAAGTGATATTTTACAATAAAATAGTAAAACTACAAATGAGTTGCATATATATGGTGAAAAAAAAGAAATATATGATATTTTAAGAAAAACAATTAATGATTAATAAGATATGGATTACACTACTTTGACTTTCTAATCATTTTTGGTGAAAAGAAATAAGTGATATTTTACAATAAAATAGTAAAACTACAAATGAGTTGCATATATATGGTGAAAAAAAAGAAATATATGATATTTTAAGAAAAACAATTAATGATTAATAA
>JAJOOS010024675.1:0-18631 GCA_029582725.1 Solanum chiquidenum
AAAGACAGATACCCACAAACCCTAACTAACCGATCGTAATACATATCGGTAAAAGGCAAACAAATGAGTCAGGAATTTGGAGACAAACCCTAACTCATAATCAACAACTAAATCTTATAGACAATAATCAAAAAAGATTTGTTCAATTCGATACCTTAACAACGATTAGTATAAATTATGATGGAGAAAATGAGTTGTCTTTTCTTCAACTCATCGTTCTTCGACTTAGCTTTTGATGGAGAAAAGTAGATTATCTTTTCAAAGAGAGAGAATGGGTAAATGGTAATGGGTAACAGGGTATTAGGTTATACAGGTTAACCGGGTTATCCTCTAGAGGGGTCGGGGAATTGGGTTAAAAATACGGAATGAGTTTTTTTAAAAAAATTCGAGTAATTTGGGTCAATTTTGGGCTTTCCGTCAAATGAGGGGTAAATATGGTGAAATTGGTAACGGGAGGGATAAAATTAACTTCCTTTTAACGGCAAGGATAAAGCCAAACAATAAACCAAAGTTGAGGGGTATTTTTTTACCCTTTTCCCTATATTATATGCAATATGTGCTATTATAGATGATACTACTAATACATATATATGCAGAAGTTAAGGGTGTGTTTGGTATGAAGGAAAACATTCCAATTTTCTCATGTTTGGTTGGGTTAAATGTTTTGAAAAATATTTTCCAAATCAACTTATTTTCCTCAAACCAGCCCCCCCCCCAACCACCCCCAAAAAAATAATAATTTTAAAGCTTGTTTTTAAATTCAATTTTTTTATCCCACCCTCACCCCTACCCCCACCCCCTACCACCACCCCTCCCAAAAAAATATTAAAAGTTATTTTTAAAAGATATTTCTAATTTCAATTTTTTTATTTTTTTACCCCCTACCCCCCCCCCCCCACTCAGCCCCCTATCAGCCCACCATCCCTTTCAAAAAGAAAAAAAATTAAGTTTGTTTTTAAAAATATTTTCAACTTTAAATTTTTATTTTTTCATCCCGATCCTCGACCACCCACCCCCTCCCTCTGAAAATAAATTGAGTTTATTTAAAAAAAATATTTTCAACTTCAAAAATTTTATTTTTTCACCCCTACACTCGACCCTCCCACCCACCCACCCCCTACCAGCCCCCCACCTCCCCAAAAAAAATTCAACTTCAAAATTTCATTTTTTCACCCCTACCCTCAACCCCCCCCCCACCCACCCCCTACCACCCCCCAAAAAAAAAATTAAGTTTATTTTAAAAAATATTTTCAACTTCAAATTTTCATTTTTTCACCCCTACCCTCAACCCCCTCCCCACCCCTACCAGCCCCCACACCCCCCTCACCCACCCAACCCTACCAGCCCCCACCCCCGAAAAAAAAAAAGTTTGTTTTTTAAAAATATTTTCAACTCCAAAATTTCATTTTTTCACCCCTACCCTCGACCCCCCACCCCACGCCTACCACCCCCCACCGCCACCCTCCCACCCCCAAAAAAAAATTAAGTTTATTTTTAAAAAAATATTGTCAATTTCAAAAATTATTTTCTACTCAAGTAAAAATTAAATATATTTCTCAAAAACATTTTTCATTCATAAATCAAACACTAAAAAAAAATTCCAAAAAATATTTTATAGTCACCAACCAAACATGAGAAAATAAGTCAAAAATCAACTTATTTTCCATGGAAAGAAAACATTTTCCTTCATACCAAACACACCTTAAATAAATCTTAAAAGCTATCAAGCATTACAATCAAACACGACATATGAAGGTAATCATTCAAACAAATTATTTATTAGTACTAATGGAGAAATGGAATTGTCCATGAAGCATAGCATACGTGATAATACAAGTAAAGAAGTTATCCAACAAGCATGTACAATTTCAACATATAATAAGGGAAAGAAATAAACTAACAAATTACTTAATTGTATAATCTAACAATAGATAAATGTAGTTGTAGTTTCTTTAACTTACAAGAGATGAAAGAAACATAAAAGACGCTAATAAACGACGATAAACCCAAATTCCCTTACATAAAATTGTTGCCAAGTGAAGGGTGAAGGAACTGGGAAGGCTTAAACTTTATTTATTTATAGATATATTTATAGGCATGAAGGCAAAAAAAATAGTGAAATAATTGTCTAGCCTACACTATATCAGCCAATCAAAAAGACTTGAAGCAAAATAGGAGGGTCACTTGGTCAAATCGGAGTTGGAGAACCTAAAAGATAGTTTAATTACTGGATAACGTCGGACGCCGGTGGCTCGGAGCTTTCCATTATCTCCATACCAGCTACACCCACAAAATCAGATGGTCAAAGATATATGTGCACAAATATGAAAAAGGAGGAAGTATTAGATTGCCTAGTGAAGATAAATAGTCATAATTGACAAAAATCATCAACAAAGCATAAAAAATGATGCATCATTCCCCGGAGAACACAGCTAAAGCAAAGGAGATAGAGAATGGTAAAAAAAGAGAGGAAGCAAAGCAATCAATAAAAAGGAAAGAAGAGTGGGCAACTTCTACTTTTCCATTTTTTTTCTTTGTGGAGTGTAGACTTGAGCTTTAGCCCATGTAGTGTTTGAATTATTTGAGTTTTGAATGATTGATTAATAAAGCCCAAAAATTTTAAGAAAAAAAAAATTAGGATAGAAGTTGGAAACAAGTCATAAGCTATTTTCAAATTTAGAATTCAACTAGTGAAGATTTTCGCGCTTCGCGCGGTCATAAAATTGTTTATAAATTTATAAATAAATTTATTTAAATATAATCGAGATAATAACATTTTTTTCATGCATATCCTTACAAAATCAATAATATACATTTTTCTTTCTAATAAAATAAAGTAAGCATGAAATGAAAAGTAAAGGTAGAAATAAGTAGAAATGAAATGTATATTTAATATAGTTTCTTAATTTTTTTGTTTTTCATTTTTTTCTATTCCCATTATCTAATATCCCTTCAATTGTTCATACCTTAAAAATAAGCTCTAGTTTGGAAAAAAAGTTATTTTATCTCGATTTTTTTTTTCATTTTCTTCTTATCTCCATTTTCTTACCCTCTTATCCTACTTCATCTTTTTTTTTTCCGGACCATTAGTTCCTTCAATCCTTCTTATATTTATTTTATTTTATTTTATTTTTTTCTTGTTCCCTAGTTCTTGTTGCTAGTCAAAGATTACACTCTATTTTTAAACAATCAAAAATAAAATTTGTAAAAATATTTTCATCGCCTATTTGAAATCTAAACTCTTTCATCTTTCCCTGTCTTCTATAGTAATCATTTTCCCTAATTAATTGACAAATTATTTAGTTAAATTTAGATTTTAAAATTAAAATGACAAGTACTAACAAATGAAAGAGATTTATTTATTTAAATATAATAAGTGATAGTTAACAATGAGTAATTGAAAAAAAAAATAACGTCTATTGAGGAGAAATATTTTAAGTAATGACTTTTGATTATTTTTTGGTTTTAATAATAAAAATAGATTAAAAAATTAGGAGAATGGTTAAAAAAATGAGGAAAAGAAAAATGTAGTCAGAACTCATTCATGTAGTGATGACCCTTGATTTAGTATCTCCTTTATATTTTGAATAGCTATTGTAGCCGGTTGACACAATTTTCTTTTTACTTTCTGCAATTAATGAAACAAACTCGTGTATAAAAAAAATATACTAAGCAATTAAAAAAAAGATATATAATTATCATAAGAAAATGATATAATATACAAATATAGTATGAACTAAGGAGAAACTTTTACTTTAAAGTAATTGTCTTGTCAAACTTTCATGGCCACTTCATTGGTTTAACTTTTACTATAACCATGAATAACTAAATTACATTATTTTGATTCACATAAAACAATTTGTCAATACAATTATCTATTATTCATACAATAAAAATAATAGCTTATATTACCCGACAAAATATATAATCATGAATTTTTCATCTATCATAATGGAGAAGTTGTTGAAGCTTTGTTTCTAAACTTCTATCATTTTATTGAGTGCCAGAATGTGAAGAGGTGCAACATTTAAAACCTATTAATAAATACTATTAATTATTGGGAAGGAAAAAGGGATTATTGAAATGAATTATCTGGAGAAAAAAAATACGTGCAAGACAAATGAATACTAATAACATTAATAAATATAATAAATGTTGATTTGGGATGCCGAAGAGATAAATATTTCTGGCAGAAATTTTCGTGCAACATTGATACATCTTATGTTTATTCTTAAAAATAAGTAGAGAATTCAATATGTAAAAACTTAAAATGAGGAAAAATGGTCAAAAATATCACAAAAAAGATAAATAGATTTCTAATCCTTAGAGGCATGCCACATCATCAAGTCTAACATTCTCCTTTATATATATATATATGCGTGACTTTATTTGTTCTAGTTTATGCACCATAAAATTTTGAGAGTAAATCAAGTTTTTATAATTGAAATTTTTTACAAGTCTTTCGTATTTTAAATTATTAGTTACTTTTAGATATTTTCTAAATATACAAATTTCAAAAAAATTAAAATTTCCATATCCGAATTCATTTCAGTTAAGAAGTTGTAACAATGCACATAATTGCATGAGAAAAAGCTCAAAATAGTCTCTTATCTTTGGGTTAAAACTCAAAGTCACCCTTGAGTTTTCACATGGAACAATAATAGTCCCTCATGTTTGTAATATTGGTGCACTTTTGGTTCTCCGTCAAATTTTTGCCTATTTTTCAACCTTGTTTTTATCCACAATTTATGTATGGTTTGTTCAGTTGTTTTAGATAACTCCATATGAGAGAAGATGAGAAGAGGAACATCAAGTTTTGTTTAATAGAAATATTAGTGTAGCTAAAATCGAGAGGTTCATCACGTCATTTTTATGTGCAATAGTACAACTTTTTTTTTTGCAACATCATAGGATGTCAATATGTTTTTAGTTTAGCTGCAATAATATTTCTACCGAACAGAACAAGATTTAGAACAAGATTTTCTTCTTCTCACATTCTCTCACATTGAGTTATTATTTCTATTAATATATAAAAAAAATAATTGAATATTTAAATACATAAAATATTAGGAGCCCTTTCTTGAGTTTCGCTTTAGGACCCTCAATCTTGTTGAATCGGCCCTCAAAACTAATACGGCTGAGGTGAAAACTCAAAAATGAGTTTGAATCTTTAACTCAAAGACAAGACCCTAACAAATTGCACAGATGCAGTATTTTTTTAATTTTTAATTTTTCTGTTTTCGGACAGAGAACAGGTGCCTTGCTTCATTAATCAAAACCTTTGCCCGCTCTCTCGCAGGCCACATCAATATAAAATCAGCTCCCTGCACAAATTCCCTTTTACTTCATCTCTCCCATTTCAGAAAACCTCGATCCATTCATCAATGGCTGGTGTAAACAAACGAAAACGAGGAAGAAAGCCAAAATCAGATCCCCCTTCAACACCAGACATCCCAACATCAACTTCACCCCACATTGACGACGTTGTTTTCTCAGTTAGCAACGTTGAGCTAATCGATCCACCTCCTTCTTCCACTTCCCACCGTCCCCGTCGTGGGAGGCCGCGTAAAACACCTCTTCTACCCGAAAACTCTAAACTCACCAACCCCAAAAATGGAAAAACCCTAAAAGTCACCTCCCCAACACGACGCTTAATCGATAAACCCAATGGGATAGCCTCTCTTATTTCTTCTGACACTACTATTACAAATGCTGCTGCTAGGGTGGTGCCGGCGATGGATGCTGTAGTCAAGGTCTTTTGTGTTCACACCGAACCCAATTATTCCCTTCCCTGGCAGCGGAAGCGACAGTATAGTTCCAGTAGTAGTGGTTTCGTTATCAAAGGAAGAAGGGTTCTAACCAATGCACACTCTGTCGAGCATTACACGCAGGTTAAGTTGAAGAAGAGAGGGTCAGATACCAAATATGTTGCCACTGTTCTCGCTATTGGAACTGAATGTGATATTGGTGAGCTTTCATTTCAATCTTAAAGTATTGTGTAATGGAAATTACACTTCTCCCATAATTGAATCATTTATTCTTCTCCCTTTGTCCTTTTTGCATGATAGTGTTTGATTCTGTGAGGAGTTAAGGTGTAAATTAGTGATGGTAGAAAAAATATTACAATTGTCAAAGTTCAAAATTTCAAGCAATAGTTTAATGATTTTGTATTTTTGGATGTTGTATAAAAATGTTAAAACATTTTGGGACATCTAGAATTGCAAGTGTCATGTAAATTGAGACGGAGGGTGTAGCTTGTTTTAGGTGGGCCCTAATGATTACACTCAAATGATATTGCTGCCACCAACGTGAATTAATACTGCATACTGTGCTAGGTTTTATGTAGAAGCTTCTGGTAGTGAATCATTAATAGTCTTCGGTACACTGTTAATTTGGTTTTTGTGTTGCTGCAGCGTTGCTTACTGTGGATGATGATGAGTTCTGGGAGGGGGTCTCACCTGTGGAATTTGGGGATTTGCCAGCGCTTCAAGATGCTGTGACAGTAGTAGGTTATCCAATTGGGGGTGACACAATCTCTGTGACAAGTGGTGTTGTTTCACGCATAGAGATATTATCTTATGTTCATGGGTCTACTGAACTTTTGGGGCTCCAGGTATTCAATTTTCACTGATGAATTATTATAATATTCTTTCCCAATTTGATGATCCAATTGCTCTTGTATCTGACAAATGTTCTTAGTTTACAGATTGATGCTGCTATAAATTCTGGAAATTCTGGTGGGCCTGCTTTTAATGATAAAGGAAATTGTGTAGGTATCGCATTTCAGTCCCTTAAACATGAAGATGTGGAGAATATTGGTTATGTCATCCCAACACCTGTAATCACGCACTTCATTAAAGACTATGAGAAGAATGGTGCATATACCGGTAAGTCTAATGGAACTCGTAGTTATTCATGTATTATTAACAAGAAAAGAGTTTTAGTTATTTACGTTGGTCACATCTGTCTTATTTCATTGTAGTCATTCATATTTGGTTACAACTACAAGATGAATGATGTTGACATTCAAACGTCAACTTGAATATGCGCTCATATATGATTGAATAGGAATATTTATAAGATTAAAAGTGTATCATTTCTGGCAGTGTGTCCAATAGCATACATAGAGCATAAACTAAAAGGTCACTTCAGACGGGTTTGCCATGCCCTATGCTGAACTCAATTTGCACCAATTTGTAAGTGCATCATATGATAATTGAAGGCGGTAAAATTGGATGCGGTAGACTTAGAATCATACTCGGGGAACTGTCTCAAAAAGCCTACAATGCTGAAAAGTGAAATCAAGGCAGAAGATATACGTAGCTAAGAATAGAAGCATCTTCCCCTCAGATGAAAGTCATGGCGTTTGCATAATCATCATCTTCATCATGCACCTCTGACTCTTTAGAGTCCTGAAACAATTATTCTTCTTCCTCTGTTTGGTGGGCATCTAGTATTCCCGAGTTCCTTTCGTTTTGCTGGGATGCTCTAGTGTTAGCTTCTATTTCATACGTAATTGAATCACACCACCCTGTCAAGTGTGCGCTCAAGTTGTTTTGCAACTGAAATTGGGCCCAGAAAAAGGCTTCGGTCTGCTATCTTCTCTCCCCTTCTTCATTAATTGGCACACTTGCTTTTAAATCTCCCTTCTTCTTTTTTGAAACTGGTAAGGTTGAATTCTTCAGCATTAAGGGTATGCTGGCTACCTCCAAAAAGGGATAATTACAGATTTCCTATCAAATCTATAATCTGGTCTATATCATCTATACAAAGCTGTTTACACCAAAAAAGTAGAGATACTATACAATTCCATTTAACTTTTGTGGACGGAATTTGATCCATCTTCAACACATCTTCCATTTCTTTCTTTCCAGACTGACCACCATACACATGATGGTATTAGCTTCCACCATCTCTTTTGACTCTTACTGCCTCCCTTCCTAATCCAGCAGCTCAACAGATCTGATGTATGTTCTGGCATTGTCCAGTTCATGCTTGTGATGTTGAGAAACAAGTTCCAAATTTGAGCAGTAAACTTACAATGCAGGAAGAGATGGTTATTTGTTTCCCCTGTCAAGTTGCACAAAAAACACCTAGGAACCAGTTGTCTGCCTTTCTTTTGTAGGACTTCTTCTGTTAAACATGCTCTCTTTATCACTAACCAGGTGAAACACTTTACTTTTGTAGGAATGTCACTCTTCCAAAAGTAGTTCCAATTATATTTTGGGGCCCCTGTCATCCCCATTAGTCCTCTTTTGTAGGCATTGTTGACTGAGAAGACTCCATCCTTGCTATGTTTCCACAGGATCTTGTCTGTTGCTGTTGTAGTTATAATCATTCCAGCTAGTTTTTCTAGTAGCGCTGCCACCCACTCCACCTCCCAGTCATTAAGTAGTCTTCTTAAATATATGTCCCATCCCTGATCTGTCCAACAATCACTCACTCTAGCATCAGGGTTCTCACAGATTAGAAACAAATTTGGAAAAAGTTCTCTCAGAGAGGTTTGGTCTATCCAACCAACTTTCCAAAATTTAGTTTTGTTTCCATTACCCACCTTAATACACATATTTCCTTCCATTTGTGGCCATAGGTTCCTGATTGTCCTCCATACCCCCACCCCATATGGTTCAGAAGTGATTTTTGTACACCAGGGATTTAGCTCTCCATATTTTGCTACTATAACCTCCTTCCAGAGAGCTGCATCTTCCTCAGTGTATCTCCATAGCCATTTCATCAAAAGTCTTTCATTTTATAACCTCAAATTTCTGATCCCTAAACCCCCTCTTTCTTTGCTAAGAAGAACATTCTTCCAGTTGACTAAGTTATAACCCTTTCCCTCCTTATTGCTTTTCCATAGGAAGTTCCTTCTCCCTTCTCCCGCTCACGTTCTAGTATTCCAACTCCAGATATTAATTTGAATTGCATGTTAGGTTTTTCTTGTTCCATGTGACTCTCTCTCTCATTAGCACAACTGTCACAGCTATTGGCTTCCTTATGTATCTCTACTACCTGACTGTCCTCCAGGAGGTTCATCTTCTTCCCTTCGCCAGCGATAGCCATGGTTGATGTCTCACTCCATATGGCTATAATAAAAATTAAACCCCTTTCTTCAATCTCTACTTTTCAGAAACATATCTTCCATCTCCTTTGACCTTCATTCTTGCCCATTTTAGATTGTTTTTGAGAGATATTTGGTCCTCTGTTTCTATCCAACCTTTGCATTGCTCGCCGATTGCCTTAAAAATCTTTTCTGTCCAGAGGTGAAGAGGAGGACCCATGATTCTTACCCATGTTTACTCTCTTTCTTGATTACTCGTGCAACAACCAACAACTAGATTCCACTATTCAAGGTGGGTTTTTGCTTTTTTCCCAACTCCATTCCCTTAAAGAATTTGTTCTGCCATGGATTTTGTTGGAAACTCAAAAAAGAACGGATTATCTGCCATTTCATAAATGTTCACCTCAAAGGCGTTCTTCCAACTCGATACAGCCTACCTTCTTATATCTGAAAGTGTTGGTTTTTTTCTTTCATCGCTTTGTTAAAATGGTTCTCAGCAGACACATCCCCTCCGACCACAATAATTTTCTTATCACTTGTGCTGACCAATGCTCTGGTTGACTCTTTCGACTGCCATTTCCTGGTTCTGATCGCTTCAGCATATATAATTTTTGGGCCTGCCTTCCTAGGGATGGTTGTAATGAAGGGCTTATATCTCCCTTAATGAATCTAACAATCTTAATTGCAATGCTCCTTCGTCTAGCATTTAATGTAACTTCTGGGATAATAATGAAAGATCTGTTGTCAAATTTCTACATAAACAACACTTATTAATCTACCGAACTTGTTGTTTTTCCTTGAGCAGAAAAAAGTGCATGTTGCTCCTTTAATTTCCAACTTTTTGTCTATGCTTTGTTATCCCTTCAAGCTTCCTGTTTAACGTGAATATCCACTCTATTGTTTTCGGTGGAGGAAGTTGAACCACTAAACACACTGGCAATAGAGGATGAGATAGAGGGGGGTATGGACATAACTCTTTGGGTCCATCAACACATAATTAAATTGAGCAAAGAGTTTGGGATTTGCTTTGGTGGCTGACAAAGAGGCCATGTCTCTCTTCAAGAGAATAGATAAGAACAGGCAAGCAATAAGACGAGCAATCAGACATGGGCAGAGATTGCAGCAACGTTTACAACAAAGAAGAAAGGCCATGCAAGAATTAAAAGGGTTGGTGTTTGGCATACATTTTAAAGCAATGGGCTGAGAAATAGTGGAAAGGGAGAAACCATCATGGATCAATGAAAATGAAAGTAATTTCCTGGAATGTGAGGGGATTTAACAAGAGTGACATCAGAAGGGTGATAAGTAGCCTCATTCATATGGAAGGTTGATATATTGTGCTTTCAGGAGACAAAATTGGAGAAAAGGTTTAATAACTATGGGGGAATATGTGTGTCAGATATGCTCAATTGGATGCAAGTGGAACAAGGGGGTGGGGGCGAGATAGTGGCAACTGGAATGTACTCATTGACGTGTAAGTTTACATGTCAATGAAAGTAGTTCAATTGGTATATGACAGGGGTTTAGGCTCCTAACTGCAATAGGGAAAGGCAAGAAGTGTGGGAGGAAGTTGGGTCTGTGAGTGGACTGTTCAGTCGACCCTGGGTTCTGGCTGAGACTTTAATGTAGTTAGATATCCCTCGGAAAAGAGTAACTGCAACAGAAGCACCAGAGCCATGTTAGAAATTTTGAGTTCATTGATGATATGGAGCTGATGGAACCATTATGAGAAGGGGGCAACTAATGGATATTCAGGAAATAACATAAATCATTGATAGATTTCTGATTTCATAGGATCTGTATGAGATGTTATTTCTGCTTGATTAAAGAAAAGGAAGTTCAGAAACACTAAACAGGAGATGCTAACAAGAGTTTGTCCTGACCATTCTCGGGTGTTTCTAAAAATGTGGTAACTAGGAACATAACAAATCATACTTCCAAGTTCGAAAACTGGTGACTTGAGACCAAAGGT
The DNA here is from genome assembly GCA_029582725.1 of Solanum chiquidenum. Taxonomy (NCBI): domain Eukaryota; kingdom Viridiplantae; phylum Streptophyta; class Magnoliopsida; order Solanales; family Solanaceae; genus Solanum; species Solanum chiquidenum. Next base: position 11,031 of record JAJOOS010024675.1, read on the forward strand.
TTTTTTGACGGAGTACAAGAGCGGTGATCATGTATTGAGATTGGAGGCAGGCCAAATTACATGCTTGTTGGGAAGCTCAAAGCTCTTAACAGAAAATTGAAGGAATGGAACCAAAACAACTTTGGCGATATGGAAATGGAAAGAATGACATTATTAATTAGATCAATAAGCTTGATGACACACAACAAAGAAGACAACTTACTGCTAATGAAATTTCCAAAAAGGCAAGCATGGTCATGAATATTGAAGAATATGCAAGAAGAGAGGAATAGCATGGAGCCATGGACACAAAGATCTAGGGAACTTTGGCTTAAACAGGAAGATAAGAACAGTAAGTTCTTTCAAAGAATATTCAATGCACACAAAAGAAACTACTACATTGATAAGCTGGTGGTGGGAGGTGAATTCATTGAAGAACCAAAGATTTAAAAAGGGAGATCATACATTTTTATCATAATCTATATTCTGAAGCAGAGGAATAGAAACCTTCATGTAATATGATCAACTACCCCATTATTTCTAAAAATGAAAAATGTAACTTACAAAATAATTTTTAAGAGAAGGAAGTACTAGAGTGTTTAAAACTTTGAGCTGTGGACAAAGCTTCTGGCCCAAATGGATACACAATGAGAGTTTTCATTCAATGCTAGAGGTGATCATGGCGGACGTGATGGCTGCAATTTCAACTTTCTTTCAATGAAGATGTTTGGAAATAGCTTCATGCTACTTATGTGGTATTAACACCTAAAGAAAGAATTAGGAAACTTCAGATCTATCAACCTTATTGGGAGTTTCTATAAGTTGATTTCAAAAATTTTCAGAGAAAGACTCGAGAAGGTGATGCATAAACTGATGGACACTCAAGAAATGACATTCTTAAAAGGTAGACAAATAACATATGCAATTTTCATTGCCAATGAATGCCTAGACTCTAGATTGAAACAGGAAAACCCAGGCATAATGTGCAAGTTGAATATTGGAAAAGCATATGACCATGTGAATTGGGTTTTTCTTGTCAGAATTTTGCAGCAAATGGAGTTTGGAAGGAAATGGGTTAGTTGGGTGAAATTGTGCATAACCACTGTAAAATTTACAATCGTGATTAATGGGGCTCCTGAAGTGTTCTTTGTATCTCAAAGAGGACAAAGACAAGGTGATCCCCTATCACCTTTTCTCTTCATTATTACAATGGAAGGTCTTAACGACGCTTATAAAGAAAATGGAAGTTTAAACAACATATTAAGGACAGTTCATAGAAATGGATGGATATGTGGCTTCAATGTGGCACAAAATCATGAAGAGAGGGTGGAGTTCCTCATCTGCAGTATGTTGATAACACTATAATTTTTTGTGATGCTGAAGATAGTCAACTGAGATATCTAAGGATCATTTTGATCTTATTTAAAGCTATCTCAGGATTACACATAAACTATAGGAAGAGCTTTCATGTGATTACTGTGGACAGAATGCAACAGATGTTGAAATATTGGGTGGAGAAATGGGAAGCACTCCAACTATGTATCTTGGAATGTCCCTTGGGTCAAAGAGCAAATCCAAAGACATAGTCTGGGACCAAGAGAGATGTAAAAAAAAGACTACCAAGATGGAAATTTTAGTATCTTTCTTTAAGAGACATACTAGTTTTTTAATCAACTTTGTTCTGGATGCACTCCCCACTTACACGATGTCATTATTTTCTATACAAGTGTGGAGGAGGACTTTCTTGTGACAGGGCAATAAAGAGAAGAGGGGATCTCATTTGGTTAAATGGAAAATGCTGACCATCAGTAAGATAGAAGGGGGCATGAGAATCAGTAACTTGAAGGAGTAATTGCCTTTTAATGAGGTAACTATGGAGATTTACCCTAAAATGACATACTTTATGGGGCACAGTTGTAAAAACAATGTATGGAAAAGAAGATTTGATAACCAAAAAGGTGACACCTCCTTATGGAATTAGCCTATGGAGAAACATCAGGAATTTATGGCTAAATCTTGAAGGCTGATTGAGGATTAGTATCAAGGATGTCGGGAAAACATTGTTTTGGGGGGACATATGGGTGGGTGAAGGTAGCATGAAGTTTCTATCGCAGACTTGTTTGATCTAAGCTTACATCAGACAGCCACATTGAATGAGGTCTGGTCCCCTCAGGTGTGGAACCTAACTCTGAGGAGATCATATAAGAGATATATCAAGGATGACAAAACTATATAATTGTTTGGAGCAAAGCAGGGGGCCTATGAGAGAGATATCAAGGATGACAAAACTAATTGAACGTTTGGAGCAAAGTAGGGGGCCAATTGGGATCACAATTAGCCTTTTGGCCATGGAAACACATATGGAAAGTCAAAGTTCCATATAAGGTGGCTTATTTCACTTGGTTAGTAGCTAGAGAAGCCATGTTGACTCGGGAGAACCTCAGACGTGGGGCATCAACTATGTTCAATAAGCTTTTTGTGTGGATAGGAGGCAGAGACAATTAATGATATAACATTGAATATGAAAAACGAAACCCTAACTCTAAGAACAAGACATAAAGATAATGGATAGAATTGTAACAAAAGTAGAGTACGAACATGTTTTGATGTATGTCTACCACCTTTTGTATACAATTTTTATACTGGAGTTTTCTCAATTATATCAATGTATCCATTACTTTATTCGAAGAAAAAAGAGTAGAGAACCTATTGAAAGTCCGAAAGATATAGTTCTTTACAAATCACAAATGATCTATAGTAATAGGAACCTTGTGGATCCACTGAAAATTAACTAGAAAGAAAAGACATGCTCTGATCCATGCAAAACCATTTTGTACATTCCACAAAAACTTGCGTTAGGCAAAGGGGCTATATCCCATGCTATACAACTTTTTCACATGCTTGATTATAGAAGCCAATCAGACATTGGCCACATTACTCCAGATAAATTAAATACCATTCTGATTTCCTCCATCCCTTATCTAAAAGATTCTAAGGTGTTTCAATGCAGGGTTCAAATCCTTTGATATTACTAGATGGGAGACTGATAAGGCTGAGTGGTACGAATGGGTGGAAAGGAGTAGGATGATGATGCGCAGATCTTCAATGAATAAGAAGGTGATGGAGTGGATATGTGTCTGCCTCAAAGAAGCATCAAAGGAAAAAAAGAAGGAAACTAGGAGATGGAAGCTGGCAGAAAGGGAAGCAGAACATTTCTGTACAAAAAAGCATAATGAACATGGGAGATTCATAAGCATTATAACATTAAATAGAGAGGGGAGATCAGGTCTAATCATTCCAGAAATAGCAGATAATGCTGGGTGGTTGGACATTGCTTCAAAGATCACCAGGTTCATTAAATGCCAGAGGAAGAAAGAGATGACACCCAACACAAGGATGACGGATGCTGATTATCCCTATGCAAGTGTTTTACAAGAAAGTAAATGGCAAACCAGAAGCCTACGCACAACCGAGATCAATAGCAAGAAAGGAACCGTAGAAGTACTAGACAAAATGGATGCACAGGAGGATGGCCTATTAGGGAGATGTCTAGTTGGATACTGTAGAGAGGAGTAAAAGGAAGGGCCAACTTTAGCAGAAATTCGAAGATGGTCCACAACAACATGGAAGAAAGTCTTCGGATTAAACATCTATCAGTTGTATGTTGAGATGTTCCTTTTCGAGTTCCCAAATAGATACATGGCAGAGCAGACCATTCATGGTCAATGGAGATGGAAAAATTACAGTTTCATCTCGAATGGTGGAAGCCAACACTTGGGTGTATTCCAAGAGCAGCAACTGTAGAGAAAATCTGGGTTAGAGCAGTGGGAATTCCCCTGCACCTCTGGTCCAAAAAGGTTTTTAAGGAAATAGGTGAAATTTGTGGGGGATGGGTTGCTACGGAGGAGGAAACTGAGCTTAAGAATCATATGAAATGGGCCAGAATCTTGGTTTCAAATGATGGTAGCAGCATCCCAAGGGAGGTGGCGATATCCCAAAATGGTGTCAAATACCACTTTCCGATCTGGGTAGAATGTAAACCACGGTATGAGATCATGCCGGAAAAACCAAATGGAGGAGATGAAACACATTACCCAGAGAAAGGCTTAACCCAGTGGGTAAGGGAGGAAAGCCTCTGTGAAGAAGTACAAAAATCCCTTCAAATCAGGGATTCTGTCAGAGGACAACATGTGGGAACAGCCGGAAAAAGTGTATCACCAAGAGCACATGGGAGGCACATGTCTCATTTAAATGAGACCTCTGAAGTGGGCTATTCACATAAGCCCATTTTGAAAATACCATAAAATCTATTTAAAGGCCCAGACTTAGCTGCAAAGGTTATTTTCAACAATGTACAAGAGGAGAAACAAAGTCCCATAGAAGCCCACAGTGCCTTTAGTTTTGCTGAAGACATAGCAGCACATATTTCTCTACATGTATCCTCTCCAGAAGCAGAACAAAGGAAGTCTTATGCGAAGATGGTGATGGCGACGACTGAGTTTGTGAATGGGGATGGTTCACCGACACCAAACAAGGAGGCAGATTGGCAAAAGGTAAGAGATTGCGACAGTAGAAGTGCAGAAAGTGACAATTACGGGATAATTCTCCCAGGTGACAATACAAATATCGTCAACCGGGAAGTAGAGGAAGTTGAACCAATAATGATGTAACAACAACACATTCTGCAAGGGAGAGAAAAAGAAACATCGGTCTGGGTGCAACAAAACTTGATAAAACTGGGGAAAATATTTGGGGTTGATTTTCAAGGACTCGAGGAGGAGGCCACAGAACGCAGATAGATGGCTACAGGCAAGCAAGAAGAATGGAACAGGATATTGAAGTTAAAAAAACAAGGATCAAGGGTGCACAAGAACTGAAAAGTTTAGTATCCTTTGATGTTAAATATAAAAACACGGGGGACAGGAACAAGGCGAGAAATACTAGCTCTAGTTCTCGATGAAGTTCAAGTTAGTGTCTTGGAATGTTAGGGGGTTGAATAATAGAGAGAAAAGGAGGCTAGTAAACAGTTTGGTTTGGGGTTGGAAGGCCGACATTATTTGTCTTCAAGAGACAAAATTATAAGGGAATGTCTCAGAAATGGCAAAACAAATTTGGGGCGGGAGATGGGTTAGACAAGCATATCTGGAAGCAAGTGGAACGAGAGGGGGTATTTTATTTATGTGGGATGAGAGGGTCTGGAAGGGGGAAGTTTTGGAGATAGGAATGTACTCGATAACTTGTAAGTTTGAATCCCAACTTCAGTCTTTTAAGTGCCACATCACGGGAGTATATGCTCCCAACTATTACAAAGAAAGAAGAATGGTTTGGGATGAATTAGGTTCTGTGAGGGGACTGATAGAAGGGCCTTGGGCCATTTGTGGGGACTTCAATGTCATTAGATACATCTCCGAGAAGAAGAATTGTTCAATCAGAACTAGAGGCATGAGGGAATTTTCAGACTTTATCGAAGATACGAGTTTAGTTGACTTGCAACTAGAGAATGCTAATTATACTTAGTTCAAAGGAGACCAACATAAAACAACTTCAAGGATTGATAGAATCCTAATTTCAAATGAGTGGGATGACAATTTCGAAAATCTGAAACAACTTCCACTTCAGAGTTTCAGCTCTGACCACATCCCTAGAGCACTACTTGGAGGGTCTTGGAAAAAGAACAAGAATTATTTTAAATTTGAAAATTGGTGGCTGGAGACGGAAGGTTTTATTGATAGAGTCAAAAATTGGTGGTCCTCTTTCAACTTCTTAGGCAGGCCTGACTATGTCCTGGCCTGCAAGCTCAAAGCTCTGAAGCACAAACTCAAAGAATGGAGGAATGAGGAGACTGGGAACTTGGGAGTACAAAGGAAGAAATTGCTCGAACAAATGGCGGACTTGGATACTGAGAGGGAAGATAAAGTATTCATTGATGAAGAGATAGCTAAAAAGTTTGAATTACTTCTAAAATATGAGGAGTTGTTGAAGAAGGAGGAGATTTCATAGAGACAAAAGTCAAGAGTTCTTTGGTTGAAGGAAGGTGATAAGAATACCAAATTCTTTCACAAAATGGCAAATGCTTATAAAAGGTACAACAATATAGACCAGCTAGTGATACATGGAGAAATTACCAAAGAACCAAGTAGAATCGAAGGGGAAATTGTGGGGTATTACAAAAGGTTGTACTCAGAAACCATCCAATGGAGACCTACCTTCCAAAATACTCAGTTTCCAGTCCTAACAGTCCTAACAGAGGAAGATAGGGGGGGCTCTCCAAGGCCATTTTGATGAGAGTGAAATTCTGAGGTGCCTCAAGATGTGTGCAATTGATAAAGCGCCAGGGCCAGATGGTTTTACTATGGGCTTCTTTATCAAGTGTTGGGAGGTGGTGAAGCAAGACATCATGGACACTTTTCAAAACTTTTATGATCAAGGAGTGTTTGAGAAGAGTTTTAATGCAACATTCATAGCACTTATTCCTAAAAAGAAGGGTGTCAAGGAGTTGAGGGACTTCAGACCGATAAGTCTAATTGGCAGTATTTACAAGTTGCTCTCTAAAGTATTGACTGAGAGACTGAAAGGGGTGATTGGCAAGTTGGTAGATTCTCAACAAATGGCATTCATCAAAGGGAGACAAATATGGATGCAGTCTTGATTGCCAATGAAGCTGTTCATTCTAGAGTTAAGAAGAAGAAGCCTGGCATTCTCAGTAAGTTGGACATAGAGAAAGCTTATGACCACGTTAATTGGAGATAGCTTATGAAGGTATTAGAAATGATGGGTTTTGGGCAAAAGTGGTTGAAGTGGATGGAGCAATGTATTTCAACAGTCTGCTTTTCAGTTCTAGTTAATGGTTCTCCAATAGGATTCTTCCAATCATATAGAGGACTCAGGCAAGGTGACCCTCTGTCACATTTTTTGTTCCTAATTGCTATGGAAGGACTGAATAACATGATCAAGACAGCCAAATTACGAGGTTGGATAAAGGGTTTTGAAGTGGCTAGAGAAGGGATTGACAGTCTGGAAGTGACACATCTACAATATGCAGATGACACTTATTTTTTGTGATGCTGAGGAAGATCAACTAAAGCACTTGAGACTGATTTTGGTACTGTTTGAAGGGGTCTCTGGTTTACATATTAATTGGAGAAAGAGTTTAATGTACCCTATTAATGTAGTCAACAACATGAGCTGGTTAGCAACAATCCTTGGAGGTGAAGTTGGCACTCTACCAACTACATACTTGGGATTACCTTTAGGAGCCAAATCTATGTGCATAGATATATGGAACAATGTGATCGAAAAGTGTGAAAAAAAACTAGCCAGGTGGAAAACACAATACTTGTCTATGGGTGGAAGATTGACACTAATCAATTCAGTACTTGATGCTCTTCCAACTTACATGATGTCCCTTTTTCCTATCCCACCAGGGGTCACCAAGAGGCTGGACAGTATTAAAAGGAAATTTTTGTGGCAGGGCAATAAGGAAAAGAAAGGATTTCACTTGGTAAAATGGAAATCAGTGATAATTGGGAAGAAAAATGGTGGTATGGGGATTAAGAACCTAAACTTGCAAAGTAAAGCTCTTCAAATGAAATGGTTATGGAAGTATGCAAATGGTAACCAAC
>JAJOOS010024676.1:0-11590 GCA_029582725.1 Solanum chiquidenum
AGCATTTTTATTCAAAGAGGAATTTCTCTACTCCTAACTAAAGCATGCTCATAAATTAAATTTTCCAACTAAAAGCAAGCTCAACACAACATTATGGAGCCAATATGCTATTTCATCAAAAGCATAACAAAGCATGTTCATCAAATCATCTTATTAAGTCAAATATGCCATCATCATACCAAAATGAACAACAACATGGGGAACATGTAAATCATGAAAACTTAGTTTATACAAAACAAGAATTCTCTCAAGAACATGCATAACTTAATGAGACCATGGAAACTCAAAATCACACATGACTCCAAAACATGAAACAAGCCCTAAAATGGAACTTTTGGTCTCAAGCTAGAATAGGAATAGAAGAAAGGGATGAGGATGTCGTGACTCTCAATCAATTTTGCTAAATAAGCACATGATCTCCCTCTTGGGAGTAAGCCCCTTTTTCGAAAACCTCAAATACTACTCATTTCAAACAATTCTAGAGGATTACCAAGACTCATTATGAACTTACCGGGTTCTAAAAACAATAGTCGACTATCAAACATGCACCCAAATCTTAATAAGGTTAATAAGAGTAACCATACGGGACAAGGAAATCATGGATCAAATATAACATCCAAGACTCTACAATCATGAAATGAGTAAAGGAAGACTTATCAACTTAAGATGGTGGAGAAATAGAACGGAACATAAGGATATTGGGACATCTCATTGGCCCTTGGCCTCCCAAATAAGCACTTTCAACTAAAACCCTTACTAAAATACAACACCTCTACATTTTCATGGAAACACTTTCTTCCTGTTCTATTCCTTAACTTGCCGGTCTAAAATCCCAATTGGCATTTTTTCATTAAAGAAGTTCTCATTCAACTCTTTCTCACAAGCACCCTTACCAATACTCATACTATCTTTATGAAGGTTAATAAACTCAAGTATCTTAGCCTCTCTCATCTCTAAAGGGTAAAGCTTATCAAGAAACCTATTATTAAATATTTCCCACTACATGGGACTCGCTTCTTACGACCTTGCCTCTTTCTATTGGTAATACCAACGTTGAGCAACATCTCTCAACTCATAAGCAGCTAAATCCGCCTTCTCTACCGAGGCTACTCCCATAAAATTCAACACCCTAGAGATTTCATCTATGAACTCTTGAGGGTCTTCATCCATCTTGGACACATAGAATTCCAGAATTTCTATCCCGACTTGAGTCAACTATTTAAAACCACACCCAATCTTCTCACTGGACACATACTCCCTTATAGGGACAATAAGAGCTTGGGGAGGAGCTTGGAGTGCAGCCTCTTGCTCCACATTGTCTTCCTTATTCCCTTCAATGTAGGCCCTTGGAGTAGTCATAACCTAAAAACCACAGGGCACACATTATGAGAAAGACCTAATAAAGCTAAACTCTATGGCACGACTCAGAGAATGAAGAAGTGAAGTTTTCCTAACATCTGATAGACTCGTATTCATAAATATGGCGCGTTTCACATTTATGAACAAGACTCTACTAGACGTGGTTTGAGACATCCTAAAACCATCCCAAAATCTTGTGCTCTGATATCATGTTTATCATGCCCCGAGTTTACCCCGTAGGCGTAACACGGCGCATGAGACTCCGAAAAGTCTCATACAAGCCTTATAGCATATCATAACATAAGATCAAGGAGAAAATGCAGAAAATTTTAAGCTTTTCTTTACAATCATGTTAAGTCTTTACTTTATATTCATGTCATGGATAATGCATAGCACTCAAACCATCATGGTGTCATGGTAGGTCATGAATTAATTAGGTGAGAATGTCCTTTCAATCTTAGAATCATTATTATGTGAGTGTTTCTTTGACATCATGTTCGTAGTGTTAATGAGAATAACCTTTCAATCAACACAACAACATTATCCTAGTCCTAGACAATTCATACATAGTTATGTGTAAGGGTAAGGGGAGAATAACCTTTCAAAAACTACCATAATTACACAATAGTCATAGGATATTCACTTTATAAGCGAATCATGAGTTCATACACAATTCTTGTCAACATGCACAAACCCTCATAATTTTCCCTTCTAGGGCTATGAACCAACTCAACCAAAACATCTAGAATTATCACATTAGACAAGTGGAATATCAAGATTTAAATAATACAATCAACATCTTAGTGATGTCTTAGATATGTTCATGCATGGGTGTGTGTGTGTGTGATTGTCCTCTCAATGACACAACACGGCATTATCATCATAGACACTTCACTCTCAAGGTGTTCATAAATATGGACATATTATCATAATCATACATACTCTTCATAGCTTGCATTCAAGGGTCATATTGAGTCAACACATCAATACATGTAACATAGATACAACCATGACTCAAGTAAGACATTCATTTCATGCATAAACTCATGTAATCATATCATAGGTCATGTGGGTGAAGTCTTTTCACACTAATGCCATATACAACTCAACATACCTAATAGCTTCTTTCTTAAAGTCTTAACATCCTAAGCTTATTCACTTTAGCTTTTACCCTTACAGCCCTAGGAGTCATGTGCATGTGACAAGCTTTACTCTCAAGAAATGCCTCCCATGTTCATCATGTATACCTAGTTCTCAAGGTAACCTAACCACATGCCTTATTCTTGATCAATTATAGTCATATAGGAGTCATATAACTCAATCGTAATACTACACAACCATGATCCCTCATATAAGACCTAATCAAGTTAGTTCATATCATCAATCTTTACTTGTAAGAAATTCATGTCTAGGTGATCTAGTCTAAGAAAATTCATCAAGAAGTTCATCAATCTTAGAAGGTTACAACTAAACCTTCAATTTGCCTCTTTCATGACATAACCGTACACTATATTAAATTCTCCATGTGATATTAGGTTATTCAAGTATACATGTTTCATTATACTAGAATCAAGTAATTACACCAAGAACAACCATAAATCACATAATTGGACCAAAATTCAACAATTCTCACATCATGAAGGCAATTTAGTAAAGCGAGGGATTCATGGGTCCAGGGGGATTTCTTTATCATAAAACAATAATACTCCATCAACACAATCTTAATTCATCATAATCAATCATAATAAACAATAATTAATTAATTGAAATCATTTTGGAAGAAGATCCATGTTGTAAATTGAAAAACCTTAGGTTTGGGGAAATTAGGATCTGGAAAACATAGTTTGAAGGGGCTCTTTGGGTGATAGCTTCCCAAACATGAATAGCATCCATACCTCAAATAAGAATCTACAAGAAATTTGGGGAATAACCTGGAAAATCTACAAACCCTAGCTCCAATGGCTTTTTCTTTTTCTTTGAGTTTAGAGAGAGAAATGTTGAGAGAAGACTTGGGGTCTTTTGGGATTTGATTTAGGGTCTCGGGATATAATGAGTTAATAGGGTATTTAATTACTTAAAATACATTATATATATGTATATATACCATATTAAATGACCCTAATGAAAACTAATTAAATATGAATTACCTAAATGCCCCCTTGCTTGGCCGAGCGATTTGACAGAATTGCAGTGCTCACTCACCAAACCCAACCCACGGACCATGGGTGGGTCCATGAGCCATACTGGCTGTCCGTGGTTTGGTTTTGAAACATGAAACTTGGGGCCTTGACCTACGAAAGCTATCCAAGGGGCGTGGATGGACCGACGGGGCGTAGGTCCAATCCGTAGGTCTTGACACTTTTGACAACTTTTGGGTTTTGGGCAGCTTTGGGGATTAGGCTTTAGGGTTCCCCTCAAGGACCCTTGATTGGTCCTTGGGGGGTCGTACCTTGATGTTTAACCCCTAAAAACCTCAACCTAATCTTGGGAAGTCGTTTTACACTTCTAAACTCCATAAAAAACTCAAAACGAACTCGGAAGGCTCTAGTTCCACCTATTAGTTTTTTGGGTTGCTACATTATATTTTTTTAGTCATGGGTATTTTGTGTGTCCCATGATCTCCTTAAGTTATGCATGTTTATGAAAGCTTATGTTTTGGAAAGAAAATGAGTTTTATATGATAGATTTTCCTCATGTTGTTGTGGATTGAGTAAGAGTTGCCTATATGCTTCATGAGATGAATTGTTAAACATGCTTTAGTTATGCTTGTTTATAGCATATTGCATATTTATTCCATGAGATTGTGTTGAGCATGATTTTATCTTGGAGAAGGAAGTTCCTCCTTAAAAAGATGAGAAATTTTAAGTTTCATGCATAATGGGTTGTTAGGTGTAGTTCCTACTTGCTTGTGATGCATTGAGTATGTTGAGATGGAGTTGATGTTTCCTCCATTGAATTGTGCACTGTGTTGATGTTGCATTCATGATGGGCTGCTACTCTATCACGAAGCAGGGGTACCCCCTAGATGTAAGAAGGCACATATAACCACGAAAGGCACCACGTACGCCACTTAGCATATCATAACATAAGCATAGAACAGTAAAGAGAAGAACACGCATTTCAAGTCCAAAAGTCTTTATAAAGGAAAGCGGAAGTGTAGACTTGTCTCATCATAGCCATCTATTACAATAGTTCAAATGAAAAGGGACACAACCCATACAACATACTCCGAAAATGAAATACTAGAAATGAAACTCAAAGTGAATCTCCCGTCCTCGAATCATGAGGACTCACCACAAGCAAGGAGAATAATCAAATCCAAGATTGAACCAAATGATGACCGCTTTATGAACCAGACCCTACACTTGGGAAAAGTATAGTAAAATATAGGTTAGTACAAAAATGCACTAAGTATAATAGTCATGCATAAAAACCTTGAAAACATCCTAAAAGGGACAATTTAGTTGATGCATACAATTTACTAAGTTAAAGCATCATTTTAAAGATAATGGAAAATCATAAGTCATAAGCATGTTCATTACATAAATAATCATTCCATAGAAGAACCATACCATAAGTACCCTCAAAGTCTACTTGTGTCATGCATGAATAAGACCCCATAATCCCACCCATGCTAATTAAAGTCTCTCGAGTATCCATAATTCATAATTCATGTTGTTGTTCATGTTCTTGTCATAGATGAGAATAAGCCTTAACCGACATATACCATGTGACCTTAACATGGAATCCAGTGTGACCCACACCGAAAAGGGTTGTCCTACTTTCCTAAGGTAAGACCATGGTTTGTTAGATTTTAGGTGGATCCGCTAGCTAAAAACCTATGGGAGCACATAGTTTATGGGATAAGCAGATTGCTACTAGAAACCCACCCTTTCTGACGGAGGAGCTTCCATCTCAAGAGATTGCTTCTAGAAACCCGCCCTTTCTAACAGAGGAGCTTCCATCTCATAACAATACCCACTCAGTGCTAAGCATGTATCCCACAGAGTACTTTAAGTCATAACTTGTTTCATTAAGATAGCTCATTAGATCATGCATGAGAATAACCTTTCACCATCTATGTCTACATATAACATTAGATTCAATTAGGTGAGAATTGCCTTTAAACCTTAGAATCATCATATTGTGAGAAAACCCTTCACATCATGTTCATTATGTGTTCAAGAGAATAGCCTTTCAATCCACAAAACAACATTATTGTAATCATGGACACTTCACAGTAAAAGTGTTCTTAAAGCATATACATAACCTTCATCATTAATGCATTATGTCATATCTTGCCTTTTTAAAGGTCAAAGCTCATCTCAATAAACACATCTAGAATTACTACATTATACATGGATGATAAAAAAAATCAAATAGCTCAATTACTACAAGGATAATCTTATAATATCCTTCTTTCATCAATTCACCCACGCCACAAGGTCATAAATTGGGAATATGGGGATTTCATGGATTCTTGGCGATTTCAACATAAAAAGAATAATAATTCATCAATTCAATCTTAATATAAAGTAATTAAATCATTAGAATCATTTTTAGAAAGGAATACATGACTTGGAGTAAAACCCTAGCTTTTGGGGAATTGCTAGTTTTGAAATTGAATTTGGAGGGGCTCCATGGATGAAGACTATCCATGGATGAAGGATTACCATACCTTGGTGATGAAATCCAACGAATTTAAGTGGAAATGTTATTCCTTCAACCATAGCTTCACCTTCCTTCTTCTTCTTCCTTTGAGTTCTAGAGAGAGTTTTTGGGGAAAAGTTAATTTTGATTTGTGATATTGAAATTATGAGAAAGATGACTTAATTTGGGGGTCTTAAATCATTATATAGTTAGTCTAATTTACTGTAAAATTATGTCACTTAGTATTGATTAAAAATGGAAAACCCTGAAGTACCCCTCAACTAACTCCCAAAAACTGCTTAAGGTCTCCACCCACGACCCCCTCACAGATGAACCGTGGTTGGACGCACGGCCCGTGCTGGTGAAGCATGGGTTGGGGTTTAAGGGCATGATTCTGTAGGCTTGACCTATGGCCCCTCACCCACGAGGCGTGGGGGGGCCTACAGGGCGTGAGTGGCCCTTCGTGGGTCACTGCCCAGGCACATTTGTGGTGCCCTCCTCAAGGACCCATGGTTGGTCCTTGTGGTTTGAACCTTGACGTTCTAACACGAAAACATTTATTTTAAGGTATTGGGAGGTACGTTTGGGAATCTAACACTCATGTTAAGCTCTAGTTTAGTCTACTAGTTTCCGGAGTATTAAAATATCTCCCCTTGGAAACATTTGTCCTCGAATGATGATCTAGACACCTTACGGAAGTAAAGACTCAAGACTAGCAGCCTGTCATGCATGAAACATCAAAATAATGCACAATTTATAGAAGGAAACTTCAACTCCATCTCAAACCTAATCAATCCAATATAAGGAAGTAGGAACTACATCTAACAACCCATTATGCACGAAAATTCAACATTTTACATATTCAAAGGAGGAACTACCTTCTCCAAATAAAAGCATGTTCAACACAATATCATGGAGCCAATATGCAATTTCCTCAAAAGCATAATAAAGCATGTTCATCAACTTATCTCATGAAGTCCAATATGCAACTCATACTAAATGCACAACAACATGAGGAACACATAAATCATGAAAAACTCATTTTCTTACTAAACATAAAATTTATCAAGAACATGCATAACATAAGGAAATCATGGAAAACACATATACTCACTTGACTCCCAAAACACTAAAACTCAAGAGGAAATACCTACCTCAAGATTGAATAGGAGTAGAAGAAAAGTGATGAGGATATCGGGACTTCATACTAGCCTCGGCCTCCCAAGTGGCACCCTCAACTAGATGATTTCTCCATAAAACCTTTAACGAAGCTATTTCCTTATTTCTCAACCTTAACTTGCCGGTCTAGGATCCCTACCGGAACCTCTTCATATGAGAAACTTTCGTCAACTCTCAACCCTTGTAGGGGAATAATGGACACCGGTTCTCCAATACACTTCTTAAGCATAGAAACATGAAACACCGGATGAACCGGAGCCAACTCATTTGGCAAGTCCAACTCATAAGCAACTTTGCCAATACATTTCAAAATTTGGTATGGGCGGACATACCAGGGATTAAGTTTCCCCTTCTTGCCAAACCTCATCACACCTTTCATAAGTGATATTTTTAGATAGACCCAATCATTAACTTAAATTCTAGATCATTTCTTCTTACATCGACATAAGATTTTTGTCTACTTTGAGCCGTTCTCAACCTCTCTCTAATAAGCCGAACTTTCTCAATGACTTCATAAACTAGTTCGGGACCTATCAAAGTAATTTCACCCACCTCAAACAAACCAACCGGAAACCTACATATCCTACCATACAAGGCCTCAAAAGGAGCCATACCGATATTTGAGTGGTAGCTATTATTGTAGGAAAACTCTATCAAAGGCAAGTGGTCATCCCAATTACCCTTGAAGTTTATAACATATGATATCTTTTAATGTTTGGATGGTACGCTCCACTTGGCCATCGGTTTGGGGATGAAAAGTTGTGCTAAGCTTAACCTTAGTATCAAGTCCTTTTTGGAATGATTTCCAAAACTGTGAAGTAAATTGAGTACCCCGATCCAAAATAATAGACAAAGGAACCCCATGACACTTCACTATCTCCCTTATATACAACTTTGCATTGTCTTCCACCGAAAAAGAAACTTTGACGGGGACAAAGTGGGCTGATTTTGTCATCCGATCTATAAAGACCCAAATAGAATCATGTTGCCTTCGGGTGCGAGGCAAACCCATGATAAAATCCAAATTCACCTCTTCCCACTTCCAAGTGGGAATTGGTATATCTTGGGATAAGTCTCCCACCCTTTCATGATCTACCTTAACTTGTTGGCAGTTCGGGAATTTGGCAACAAATTCCGTAATATCTTTCTTAATTCCGTTCCACCAATAGACTTCCCGTACATCACGGTACATCTTGGTGGCGCCCGAATTAATAGAATACCCAGAACTATGAGCTTCTTCCAAAATTTGTTCCCTAAAACCATCAACATCCGTAACACATAACCAACCTTGGTACCTAAGCACCTCAACTCCCCCTTGGGAGAAAGCCTCAACGAACTTCTTGAGTATCGACTCTTTTAGCTCAACTAATATGGGATCAAGGCCTTGTTTAGACTTCAAGTCCATCACAAAGGACGATTCGGAACAATTATGGACCATAACACAACCCTTGGTGGAATCCACTAGTTGAACACCTAGCAGAGCCAACCTATGCACATCACGAACCAATTCTTTCTTTTAATCCTCTACATGAGCCACACTACCCATGGACAACCTACTAAGCGCATTTGTTACCACATTAGCTTTGATGGGGTGATAAAGGACACTCATGTTATAATCCTTCAATAATTCTAACCACCTCCGTTGATGAAGATTCAAATACTGTTGACTAAACACATATTGAAGACTTGTGATAAGTGAAAACATCAACATGCACCCTATATAGATAATGCCTCCATATTTTTAAGGCAAACACAACCGCCACTAGTTCAATGTCATAGGTAGGATAATTCTTCTCATGGACTTTAAGGTTTCTTGAAGCATAGGCAATCACCTTACCATTTTGCATAATAACACATCCCAACCAAACTCTAGATGCATCACAATACACCACAAAACCATCCGTACCCTCCGGTAAGTTCAACACCGGATCGGAGGTAAGTCTATCTTTCAACTCTTGGAGACTTTTCTCATATGCTTCTAACCATACAAACTTAGCTTCTTTTGAGTCAAAGTCATCAAAGGAGAAGCAATGAAAGAAAAACCCTCGACAAACCTCCTATAATAACCGCCAAACTCAAGAAGCATCCAATGTCTGTTGGTGATAGAGGGCTAAGCCAACTCTTGACCGAATCCATCTTCTTAGGATCTAACTCAATACCCGTACTTGACACAATATGACCAAGGAATGCTACGGACCTTAACCAACATTCACACTTGCTAAACTTTGTAAAAAGTTGATGGTCCTTAAGAACTTGCAATACAACCCTCAAATGGTCAACACGCTCATTCTAACTCCTTGAATAGATAAATATATCATCGATAAACACTATCACAAAGATGTCAAGATATTGTCGGAATACTCTATTCATTAAGTCCATAAACGCCGCCGGAGCGTTAGTCAAACCAAAGGTTATTACTAGGAACTCATAGTGACCATATCTTGTTCAGAAAGTCGTCTTGGGAATATCAACCCCTCTCACCCTCAACTGGTGATAACCCAAATGAAGATCAATCTTGGAAAAATATATAGCCCCTTGAAGTTGGTCAAACAAGTCATCTATCCTTGGAACGGGATACTTCTTTTTATGGTCACGTTATTCAATTGACGATAATCAATGCACATTCTAAGAGACCCATATTTTTTCTAACAAATAACACCAGAGAACCCCGTGGAGAGATACTTGGTTGAAAAAAACCTTTGTGTAATAGATCATTCAACTGTTCTTTCAAATCCTTTAACTCACCCAGAGCCATTCTATAAGGAGGAATAGAGATAGGTTGCGTATCCGGAAGAAGGTCAATACCAAAATCTATTTCTCGCTCGGGAGGAATACTGGGAAAATCATCAGGAAAAACATTCAGGAACTCATTAACCACCGAAACTGACTCAAGAGAAGGGGTTTCAGAATCTACATACCTTGCCCTAACAACATTGTCACAGCAACCTATCGAGATCATCTATCTAACTTTAAGGTAAGACACAAATTGACCTCTAGGCGTGGAATTTCCTCCTTTACAATCTAAGATAGGATCATTCGAAAATTGAAATCTAACCACCCGAGTTCTACAATCAATAAAGGCATAGCATGCATACAACCAATCCATACTAAGAAAAATGTCAAAGTCTAACATGTCAATTTCTACCAAGACAACAACAGTAACTCTATGGGACAAGCAAATGGGACATCTTTAATAAACCCTCTTAGCCACCACAGAATCACCAACCGGGGTAGAAACCGAAAAATGTTCTAATAACACCTCAGGGAGTATATCAAACTTCATAGCCACATAAGGTGTTACATAGGACAAAGTAGCATCAGGATCTAACAAGCCATATACATCAATAAGAAATACTTGTAACATACCGATCACCACATCCGAGGAGTTCTCTAGGTCACCTCGGGATTGAAGAGCATAAAAGTGGTTTTGCTTTTGAGCATTGGAGTTTGAACAGCTTGGAGGAGCTTGTGATGTGTGGTCAAAATACATATTTTTAATCATTATTTACCTCAAGGGATCATTTATATTTTTCCTTTTTGAGCATAAATTTTATGGATTGTCCTAAATTGTGTATTTTATTTGTAGGATTAAATTGGTAAAAAAATAAAGAAGTTTGGAGCTAAAACGAATTAAAAATAGAAGGTTGAAGAAGAAAATCAAGCAGACACCTTAATGAATTAAATTTAATATAATAATGTATTTATACATATGGTGCCAATCTGAAGAGATTTCCAATTCAATTTGAATTCGGTTTGCAGCTGCCACGTGTCACCATCTGACCAGCGCCCCTTGCCGCCAAGAATTTCCATAAATTGTGGCAACACAGAAAACACAATTTAATTGGGTTTTGTTTTCCTAATTTGTATTCAACTTAATTATTTTAGTTAGGGTTTCTCTATCTATAAATAGGTGATGAAAAGTTATTCTTAAGAAGCCAAGAATCAAGATACAAGACACAATATATATTTTCTTCTTGCTTAGGAACTTTGAAAGAGCCGTCGTGGAGGCCGGAGAATTGTGGTTTATTCTTTCTTCTCCTTTATTATTTATTTGTATTCAAGATTTATAAAAGATAGTTTAGCTATTGTTCTTAACTTTTTATGATTAACACAAAAATATTTATTTTAATAAATTTTGATTGTGTTCTTGAGATAATGAGTAGCTAACTTTCATAACTAGGGTTGTGGTAACCATTAGCAATTAACAAAGTATGAATAGTAAATAAGCAATTCTTCAATAGTGTTTTGCATGCATTAATAATTCTTTCGTTTAGAAGTCCTTTTAGCGGTTGCAAACGTTAGAACTCGCATTGTTGCTACTTGCCGGACCAAGGAGGTAATCAACAAGAAAAGAATTATCAACATAGATTTAGTGTGATACTATCTAATAGGCTAGTGTCGA
>JAJOOS010024677.1:0-30672 GCA_029582725.1 Solanum chiquidenum
ACCATTTATAGCAATAACATTTTTTTTTCACTTGATCACTTTTAATACATGTATAATACACTTTTAATTCATATTACAAAGAACAATTTATTATTCACCTATAATACAAGTTTTATTGATGGATAATACATTTATCACACATTTTAATACACTTATAATACAATGTGTCAACTCTTACCAAATAAGCATAATACATTTCTAAAAATAATTATAATACATATATGTTGCATACTTAATTCACTTTTAATACATATTGCAGATTTAACATAGTATTGCTATAAATGGTAATAAATAAAAAGTATTGCTAAAATCAGTAATTATTTATTAAAAGACACTCATTCAAGAAATTTTTCCTACTATTTAAGTCATAGCTGTAGCCCGTAGTTAGGGGTATTCATGATTTGATATCGAAAAAATTTAAGAAATAATTAAATCGAACAAACAAATTATATGCATATATTTATAATATAATATTTTTTATAAATAATTTAAACATCTTATATATATATATATATGTTTATCAAATTTTATTTATAATTTGTTTGTGAAAACAAATGAGCACAAGATAAGAAGTCCAACAAAAAGGCCAATTTGGATCCAAGTCCAAAACCAACAAAAATAAAATAAAAAGCAATAACAATCAATTTTAATTTCTTGTTTGTGGAAAGAAATCAAACCTCTTCAAGGTTTGTAGAGTCATAACGAATGTCTGATGAAATTGTTTGGTTATCCTTTGTTTGCTAATTAATTTGTTTTTTTATTTTCCGTCTTGTGTTTGGATTTTATTTTTGTGTATGATTATTAATTGAACAATCAAATCAAACATAATCATAAATGATAATAATTATATTGATAAATATAAATTGAATTATATTTGATTTGATTTTAAATTTAAAAAATAATTAAAATAATTTAATTTTGAATTTAACAAATAATCAATCCGAATCAACCCATAAACACCCCTAAAATAAATAAGAGTATTTCAATCTGTAGAATTCCATTAAATAAACAATACAAAAAAAGAATTAAAAATCATCAAATTTGAGGATAAAAACTAAAAGGAACTTCAAAATAGGGGTGGAACACTCCTCTTTTTTGGTGCTTGATTTTCCAAAAGTTTGGAAGAATATTTTCAATCTTTTTTTAAACAAATGCCTATATGAGTTTTATATATTTTTTCTTTATTATTTATTTTTAAGGTGTTGAAATATTGATATATTATATGAAATAAATTATATCTTATCATAATTGTAATTTTGCTAAAGCATATGAAATTTATGAAGAATAGGAAACTAGAAAACTCCAATCAACTTTAAGACATGAAATATGATGCATAAATTGTTTCATTCATTAAACATCTTTTTGGGTATTCCTCCAAAAAACTATTACATAAAATGATGATAGTTACCTCTTAATATTATTTTATTTATTATAAAAAAATGAAGCTGATAAAAGTTATTAACATTAAAATTGTTGACTTACACAATTTGATCGACATATTTGGAGACTATTATGAAACACTAAACTCTTTCAAAATTATCATGTGGGGTATTTGCCAATAGGAATTAAATTGACCAAAAAAGGGTTATAAAATTGAAGCTTACCTAATCTTTATTCTTACGTTCATATGGAGAAAAAGTAAGGAAATAACAAAGCAAAACTATTTGTGTTTCATACCATAAAAAGGGATTTTGATATAAATCCAATTTAGATTAAAAAAAAACAGAAGATGTTTTTTTTTCTATGTCAATGTTATATTCTTAGTGAACCCGTTTATTTGGTACTCATCATCGGTGGCAAGTGACAAATATATTATGAAATTAATGAAGTGAATTTAAGCTGATTCAAATATCATAATTATAAAAATAATAATAATAATAATAATAAAAAAGTATATATATTGTTGGAAGACCGAGAAAAAAGAATGCAAAAATCAAAATCGTGTGAGTAATTTCTATTGATATTATAAGACTATGTTCTCGTTTTACTATAAATTTTGAAAGTAAATTAAAAATATCACTTATTCATTTGGTCAATTTTATCACAGAATTTCAAAAACTAATTAAAATATTTTACTCACTCGCGAAATTCCACTTTTTTTCTAAAAAGTAAAAGAGATATATATTCAAAATAAGTTTCAAAACTCATTTTTTTCAAGTTTCTAATCAAAGGTTAAACGTATTCTATTCGAATTATATTTCTAATATTTTTTTAATATCAATAATAGTGATTAGTGGTATATACTTGTTTAAAAATGAAAATAGGGATCCCTTCACTTGGGAGCAAAGATTACTTTATTTCCTTTCTTCGAGCTTTTTGGTCCTACATTTATGCCAAATCACACTATAAGTCCCCAATCGACTTAATTATTCCCCAAGATATCCAAATTTACAGGCAAGGGCCTTATAAACTTTTTTACAAGCAAAGTCGTGGAAGTTAAAGAACATTATAGAAGGAGCAAGCAATTTCACTTTATTTACTTACAAGTCCCTCAAATTCCACCCTAATTTCTATTTCAATCCCTCTATAATTATATTCCTTTCTGCTCTTTCAGTTTCCCCCAAATACTATCTATCTATTTTACTCTTTCACGTTTCCTTCACAAATCAGTTGTTTACAAAGATCGGAGAATCTCTGTTTCTTCTGCAGAATTTTGGGGAATTTTTTGTGAAAAAATGGCGAGACCTAATCAAGAAGAAATCGAGACATTCATGAGCATTACTGGTGTTTCTGAAACCACCGCTATTCAGAAACTTGAGGTGATTTTTTATTTTTTTTTGCAGTTCTGATTTACTGCGATTGTTAGCGGAAGAGTTTTCGGATTGTTTTTAGCTTATTATTATTGCTCAGTGTAGTATTTAATTGCTTGCAATTTGAAATTTTCTGTGCTGTAATCAATCATCTGAGGTTTATTGTGTTTGCTTGGTAAGTTACTTTTTTGTGGAAATTAATAGATTACTGTGATTGTATTGAGTTCCTGATTTTCATTCAGTTTAGTATTTTAATGCTTAGAATTTATTCTCGTTTACTTAATTTTAATGAGCTACTTCAACCAATAAAAAAAATGTAATCAGCTACTTCATCTGCACTTTTGCTTCCTATGATTCAAACTTATAGAACTTTGATCAACATTTTGAAACTATTTTGGTATGGTATTAGGAGAATTGTAACTAGAAGTATTTTTGTGTAGTTTTCGGATATCTAGATTTTTAAGAAAATAAATTTAGAAAAGAAAACATTTTTTAAAGTTCTGGTTACTGAAGTTGCTAATTGGAGGCTTTCGGATTGTTTACAGTTCCTGATATTAGCTTCATCTAGTATTTTATTGCATAGGCGTTAATGTTTGATTTGTCTAATCAGAGCCACTTTCCAGAGTCTCAAAACATTTGACACATTTTGTTTCTCGAAGCTGCCAACTAAGTGAATTCGATCTAAATATCTAATGTATTCTTTCATGATTTTGAAATGTGGAGAGCTATGTTTTTAGTAGGGATAAATCAACTGCAATTAAGCTCCAAAAGTTTGTCAAATTGACTCTCTACAAACTAAAAATTCCAAACAAATTGGTTTAGAGGGAGCTATTTTTACTGGTTTTGTAGTTTGTACCTTGATGTATATTTGGATGAATTGGATATGAACTTGACGAAGTCACAGATAACTTAGTGCTGCCGATTGTGGGGCTTATTGCGGCAAGTGTAATGAGGAGAAGTTGGTTCTTGACTGTTTGATACAGTTGGTTCTTGACTGTTTGATACAGTTTATTCTTCAGGATCTGGAGATAGGTCTCTATTTGGTTGTGGTGTTCAATTTTGCTGGTTTGTGTTATCTAAATTGGAGCTATTTCATCTGTTGTAGTGTATTAGTGTTTTGTGCAGCCAGATATCTTTTTACAAGATAAATAAGTTAGTAATGTGGGAGAAAACATTCGTACACAAGACTGTATACCAAAAACTAGAGAACCTACACAATTATATTGCTCTTAACAAATGTCACCCAGCTTTCTATACAGCAGCAACCTCAAGGATGCACCAGAGAAACTATGAATGTCTATTCCTTCTGTTATATGTGTAAGGGCCTGGGTAAAGACATGGATCACCTTCCACATTGTAGGCTAGCTTCTTGCTTATGGTGTGAATGGTTTGGTTTATCTGGGTGATGCCAGGTATTCTGGAAGAAGGTCGTGTAGTTGGGACTATGGAAGATGGAGGAGAAAATGCTGGGCATGGAGGGTTTCTCCATTAGCACTTGTGTGGGTTGTTTGGAAAGAGAAACAAGAAAGCTTTTGAAGGAGTAGAGATTGATTTTGACAGTCAAGGAATAACCTCTTGTTCCTTATTTCTTTTTTGTGCACCCATGAGGTTCCTCTTTGTAGAAGAGATTGGATGATATTCATAGAAAACCATATCTTTTGTCAGTATCTTTTTGGGGTATGCAACAAGTGTATTGTTTTTTTGCCCAAACACTTCAATAGAATTATTTACCTTATTGAAAAAAGGAGGTTATCGTCGAATGTATAAAATCATCTATGATGATCTAATACATCGAGAGTTCCTTCTTCTATTACTCTCTTTCCACAAGACCCACAAGTGGCTAGCGGCAAACATCCTGCAGCCAGACGTCAAATGAGCTTTATTTAAATACTTGCTAATATATGTGTCCTTGTGGAGTACTTTTGAATTTGATGGGTTTGTGCCTTATGGACAATGATAGGTGATATTCCATAAAATCATGTTCTCCTCTAGAACCTCCCTCCAAAAAAATAAAATAAGGCATGCCTGGCTATGGGTGAGTGCTCCACTCTATGTTCCTTTTCAGTCCCGTCTTACCGGTCGTTATAAGAGGGAGATGAATGGAGAGGTGATCTGGTCAAAACATACATGTGACGTATCAAGTTGTAGTCAAGAAAATGATAGAATTTCAGGAGAATCTAAGCAATGCCGTCATGTCCTTTTGTCTTCTCTATATATTTTTGAGAAAAAAAGTTGCGTGTATAACTGAACTTAATGCTCATAGGATCTTGGTTCCCCTCCCCTGCCATACTCGATAGATCTAGAATCTACTGCAAGGAAATGATGGTGATCAAATTTTCATTTTTCCCCCACAATTAATATTGAATTAATTAAGTACTACATTATCCTTCCGATACATGACCAATCTTTTGCTTAATCACTCCCTGCCACCTGGAATAAAGAAAGCCAAGAGTCTTGTAGTGGAAGCTTAAATGTACGCATGAAAGAAAATCCGTGAGATAGTAGTTTTTGGTCGACTGCTTTTCTTTCTTTAGGTGTGTTTTATCTTCTTGAAGTTTGGTATTCTATTTTCATCACACAGAAGTTACTAGACAATCTATTGATTGATATAAGGTTGGAGATGCACTTAAGTGTGTTTTTGCATCTTTAGGACATATTTTGCAAATGTTCTGCCATTGTCATTACTCGGTGCTTGACATAAAAATCATTACACTTGATATGGGAGCTCCATATATCTGTTCTTTTGTTCTTTGAATGAAATAGCTTTCTTATCTTGCATGCTGTGTTGATAGGAGCATGGCGGGAATCTGAATGAAGCTGTGAATGCACATTTCAACCAGGGGGACATCAATAGGTTAGTAATGCATGTCCTTGGTCTCATTAGTATATTGTTCCTTGGCTCCCCCATTGTGCTTCTTTGGTATAAGGTTGGAGATGCACTTAAGTGCTGATTGTTTCTAATTATGCAGAGTACATCCAGCACCTGTTGCTGCTGCTCCACACGAGGATGCTATGGAAATAGATGATCCGATTACAGAGGAATTTCACAGACCTCCCTTTTCAGTTTTTTCCTCTTCTAGAAGTCCAAATGCTTTCTCCCTTCTTGATCCTAGTTTCACTCGTAGTGTGTTTGACACCGATCTTACAAACCGTGCTCCATTTGTTTCACATCCAAGACAAGTAAGAGAGATCCCTATTGAGGTGAAGGATGGGGATGGACAATCTGGTCATTCTAGAAATGCTCCTGTCATTGAGGATGTTACAGACGCTGACCAGATCCAAGGCCCAGAAACTCGTGGGACTGTCATAATTGATGAGGATGACGACGACGAAGTAGTTCCAGGTCCTCTGGCAACACGTGCTGCTAGGCGTGATAGAACAAATGATGATATCTTTGGCGGGGACTCTACAGCAGTATTCTCAGGACCAAGTGCTCCTGGTGGTGATGTGTTGCCAGACTATGCCAATGATATTGAGGAGGAAATGGTTCGTGCTGCGATTGAAGCTTCCAGACGTGATGCTGAAATGTCGACCCAACGATTTGACGTCAACAGTGTATGTAGTGATATTGCTAGTTGTGATGTCCTTAGAGCTTCTTCTGCTTTCAGTCATTGATATTCCTTTGTCATGCTACAGGATCTAAGTGATCCAAGGCCTCAACCAAGGGAGTCTCATCTAGAGGATGCTCAACTTGCACATGCAGTCTCTTTGTCTTTGAAGGTTTCGTTTTTACTATTGCTTTTCTTTTTTTTCTAAGCTGGTATTTCTCATGCTAACACGGAGGAAATTTAGGCTGCTGAGCAGGAGAAAGCGATACATGAAGAAAGTAAAGCTATACCAGAATCAGAAGGTTATAAGCCAGCTGAAGAGAATGAGCATGGAAAATCAACAATTTCAAATGGAAGGTACTAGTTATTGTCTGGAATATTTTTTTGTGAAGATAAAATTTCTCTATGTATCTCTTTGCGCATAGCTTACCCATCTCACACTTGCAAGCGGGGGAATCCCTGCTTCAACCTACACCTACCCTCATGTATGTACTTTGTCAGAGTAAAGAGAGCTTGTTTCTGCATTTTTTGGATTATCTAACTTGTTTCCCCAGGCAATTTAGATCAGAGGTGGGGAGTTCATCCATCCAAGATGAAGCTGAAGATTTAGAAGAGGAACCACTGGTTTGGCGCAGAAGAAAACCTATATCTTCAGGTTCTGAAACAGCTCAGGATGTCGAAGAACGTGTTGTTAGCCCATTATCAAGTCCTCGACAGAATCTTAATCACTCCCCAAGAAACGGTGCTGACTTCCAGTCTGATGAGGTATTTTTTTCTCTGTTTTAGTGGTTGATGTCGTCATACATAATCATTTTGGCTTTGGACTGTGCATATGTTTACCCTGTACTTCCATATGATTTCCTTGAAGTGGGGTGGCATGTCATCCCTGGAGCATGATGAAGCTGTCATGCTTGAAGCTGCAATATTTGGTGGAATACCTGAGGGTACTGGGTATCGTCTGCCATCTGCACCTCATCAGCCTATTCAGAATGGTGCTGATGGACCTATGGGCCCCTATCAATGGCGCATGCCTCGTGCCCCATCTCCGTCTCTTGTGGCACAGCGTTTACTTCGGGAACAGCAGGTTAGCATTTGAAGCCCTCAGCTGCGATTAAATTAGCTATTACTCACCTGATTCTGCTTCTAATATTTGTACGTAGGATGATGAATATCATGCTGCATTGCAAGCTGATAGAGAAAAGGAATTGAAGGCCAAGCAAGAAGCTGAAGCTGCACTTGAAGAGAAGAGACTGGAGGAGGAGGAATTACGAAGGAAAGCAGAGGAGGAAAAGGTATAAAGCACCATATCTCTGGCCTAAAAAAGGGGGAAACAATGGGAACACTGAAACCCGTGCAATTTTGTCCCCCACATATTTTATCACTAATGTGGATTTTTTGTCATTCTATCTTCTTTTACCATCTGTTTTTACATCATTATTGTTCAACACGATTTTCATTTTAGTTGGGTGATATGCTCCCAGCCTCTTTTCTGTTTGTACGTGTCATAGGGTGTTTGTACATGCACACACAAAAATGGTTTATCCTTTAGGTGGTAAAAAATCTCATTTCTCCTTCTCTGTGATTGTTATTAAATTTGAAGGTATTGGTGAAACCCATATCTCATCTCTGTAGTAAGTAATGTCTAGATAACCCGATGGCTTTAGAATACCTGACTCAGTTATTGATCAGGAAATGGAGAGACAATTAGCAGCAAAAGAAGCTTCTCTTCCTCAGGAGCCCACAGCAGATAATGAGAATGCTGTGAATCTTGTTGTGCGTATGCCTGATGGCAGCCGCAGAGGCCGGCGCTTTCTTAAATCTGATAGATTACAGGTATATTGGTATTCAGGTGACATGATTACTGCAGATTCTATGGTATTATTTTATGAATGATTAACTGGATCAATGTGTGCTTTCACAGGCTCTTTTCGATTACATTGATATTGGCAGAGTGATCAAGCCCGGCACATATAGATTGGTAACTCTCTTTTAACTTTAGTGTGGTATTTTTCTATTTGTTGGGGTTTGGATAATGTATGTTTTTAAACAAATGCTCCTCAGTTTGTTGCTCAAGAGCTGTTTCAACATTCAAACTTGTTAGGAACTTCCACTTAGACAGTAATTGTGTTTTGCGAAATAATTGTGTTGTAATGAGTTCTTACACGTTTTAAAATGGTTGTGTACTTCATTTTTCTTGGTTTAGATAGTGTGGGTGGGTGGGTGTAGCCTAGTGATCAAGATGAAGCGGGTTGAGAACCACGAGTTGGTTCAAATCCCAATGAAGGTAAAAACAATAGGCAATTATTCTATTCTGTCCAAGTCTTGGTGGACAGAGTTACCTGGTAATTGTGCTGGTGGGTGGTAGCAGGGTATCCCGCGAAATTAGTCGTGTTGCTTGCAGTTTGTCTGTGTCTCGGACACGACGGCTATCAAAAAGAGAAACTGATGTTGAATATTTGCTAATTCAATGTCTACTACATGCAGGTAAGACCTTATCCAAGGCGTGCTTTCAGTGATGGAGAGAGTACTCTGTCTCTGGACGAACTGGGGTTGACCAGCAAACAAGAAGCCTTGTTTCTGGAGTCGATATAAGTCATTCACGTTGTAAAGTAGTTTCAGATCTTTTCCCAAAAACATAGATTTATACATACATGCATACGTGAAAATGGTGTTCATGGGTTGGTTTGTTTTGGTTGGTAAACATCGCTGCATATTTATCTGGTTGCTAGGGAGAACGCCATTGATGATCACGGTGAGTGAGGAGTATTCCAACGATTTATGGTGCTTTATATGTGGAGTTAAATCATTTGCTTTTTGAAAATCGACAAAAATAGTATAAAGTTTATCATATGGTTATGTTACACAAGTTGGAACTTAATGTGCATTATGGACTGGCTTTAGAGAAATACGAGCATACTACTTCCGGGTTCATTTTATTTGTCATGTTTTAATTTTTCACACGTCCCTCGACTAAAATGATTATTTTACTAAATTATTATTTTTACTTTTTTTATCTCAATAGCCTAGAGTTTTTTTGGAAACTACACTTGCCACATTTCATTATGTGGGTCTTTATCAAATGTTGCACTTTTTTTAAATCTTGATTTAATACTACGTTTTAGTTACATTATTCTCTCCACAGATGAGAATTATTCGGGATAAGCAAATTGTAGTAAGCAAGATAATTAAAATGGATCGGATCGAAGAAGTATGTGTCTGGTCACATAATGAACCCAATAAGATATTTGACCAAATCAATCTGATGACTCTTGGATTTCACATGTAATACTGAAATTAAGTACACTAGAACTACCTACAACGGCAGCAAAGAGTTGTAGACAACTTTTCTTTTTGTGATGTCCTAGTCAGCTCGTGTATACCTTCATTAGTTTTGACAGAAGTGTCGGGTCACTTTATTTATTAAGCTAGGACATATAGGAAGATTATCTAGCGTTTTGGTCTCTGAAATTGTACTTGAGATAATATTATGAATTGATCACTAGATCACACCTTTAAGTGAGTCACAATAATTTCCTTTTGGATTGTGTTTTTTAACTATTCAAAAGTTTACATTATTATAAAAACGTAATTATTTATTGGTATGTTTACACTAATATTATCTCAAGCACAAGTTTAGTTTTCTTCTTTAACCAATCACACAAATCGTTAGCAAGACTCCAATTCAGCGATTTACTTGCTCCAGTATCGTTTCATCCAAAATCCTAAATTGTTAAACAATTATTATTATAGTCTTAAATAAAGGTAACTAACTTTGTGTGCATTTATTAATACATCAGTCGTTTTTGGCAAGTTGAGTTTATCTCAAATACTTCCTCTGTCCCTAATTACTTGTCCATATTTTTTTTAGTTGTCCCCAATTACTTATCCATTTTGACAAATCAAGAAAGAACATATCAATTATTGATTTCTTAATAGGTGTGTCAATTCAAAAGTGGACAAGTAATTAGGGACCGAGGGAGTAGTATTGATTAAGATTTTAGAAGAAAAAAAAGAGGTCATTTATTTCCGTTTTTGCTATGTAGTTGAACGTTCACATACTCTTATGACCAGGGTACTAAATATTTTTCTTAATATAAAAAAATTTCGGTTTATTTTTACTTGTTCAATTTTAATTTGACATACCTCTTATAGTGTAATAAATAAAATGATATTCAATAATTTGGAATATATATCAAAAAATAATTATAGTTAATAATAAGGATAAATTAGAAACTTAGTTCATAAATTAGTAACTAACACTCCGTTTGGATCATTGTTATAAATTGTTTCATAATGTACTGTATTGTATTGTATTGTATGGTAGATACAATGTTTGGCTAGACTGTATTGTTTGTTGTTGTTTAATAACATTTTTATTGTTTGGTTTGACCGTATCATATTGTATTGTAATTTATAAATTTACTAAAATATTCTTAATTATTCTAGGGTAGGACGTTTGACTAGAATTAAATAATATAAGGTAAAGGGTAAAATCGTACTATGAAATATTATGTAAAGATATAATTGGAAAAAGAAATTAAGTAACAATGGAAACACACCAAATTGGTTGTTCCATAAAATGGGGGTTTTCATTATTACGTAACAACGGAATTTAACAATACAATACAATACATTTTAAGTAACAATCAAAACAAACATTGTAGGTATAGTAACGATACAATACAATACAATGGGCAACAATGATCCAAACAGAGTGTAAGTGATGCATGAACATCTATTTTTAATATAATGAACAAGTAAAAATGGACGGAGGAAGTAATCCGACAAGTGGAGTCGTCTAAGGAGGGTCGTGTGTCTAAGGTAGAAATGTTGTTTTTGATAGATCATCACCTCAAGTTAAATATTTCAAAACAGCTTTAAAAAGGCAACACAGTAATATATAAGTCATGTAAAAAATAATGAAGAAATGAACAATAACAACAACAAATAATACGATAATCGAAACAATAGAAATAATACGTAATAGAATACTACCAATAAAAACTAAATAACATTTAACTATCTACTAACTTTCTATCTTAATCATCGACCACTATATTTCGCTAAACTACCTAAAATATTTATCTTAAAATGTGTGCAAATATCTTTAAAATACACATAATATGAAACTATAAAACAAAAGGCATCACTCCAACATTGGTACGAATCTTTTTGCAACTGGCCCCCCTTCTTTGTCCTCATTGATATGTCCATCATTAAAGCAATCTAATTAATTAAACTAAAATAAATTACAGTCCACTATCACTGGCATTTGTACTGTAATTTCCCTGATTAGTCAGTTAATAATTTGTAATTTCCCAGAAAACTTCACTAATTAAAATGGTTAAACAAAAAAGCAACGGTCAAGTAAAAAAACGGGTATCATGAGACATGCACGTGCATCGGACGTGACTTCACCTGCACCCTCTAAAAGAACAAACAAACAAAAAAAATTGCTTAATACATGATCATGCCTTTTAACTTGATTTCGGGATATTTTATTTTCTTTAATTTTGAGCGTGATTGAGTAAACACTTAAATTTATATATAATTGAATAAGTAGATACACATTCTACTTGACGTATTTGTGTCATACGCTCTTACTTGTATTAGGTGAATACTTATTCAATTTTTTACAAATTTAAGTGTCTACTTATGCACGTCCAAAGCTGAAATACATAGATACTAGCTGAGGTAAAATTAAATGACATTTTATGTATTATGCCAAAAAAAACCCGCCTCCGTTCATTTTAAAAAGTGATTTCAATTTGCAACTCTTTAATTTTAACCTAAGATGTGATAGACTTAAGACCACCGTCCATAATTAACATTTTGGTATATTTCACGTATTTTTTGTATAAGACCATAAATTTAAAAATATTTTTTACTTTGTTAATTTTGTTAAGTTAAAATCAGATAAACAAGTTAAAACAGAGTCCGGATAATAATTTCACACACTGTTCCCTACAATACGAACTCTCTCTCAACGGTTATATTCCTCTGACATATACCTCAACGGTCATATTCTTGTTCCTTTTCCACCGTCTGATTAGAATTGGACGGTGATAGATCAAGGTTCCTCTCTCCCCTTTCTCCAACATTATCTTTACCAAGCCATGATTTGTTTCCCTCTAGAAGTAAAAAACAAGAAGAGGGTTGTTTCAATCTTGATATATAAAATAACACAGTTGTATATGGGGTTTAACTTTTTTGGGTAGTGGGGCTTTGGGAAGTTACTTCTTTTTCTTCAGTTTTTTCTCTTTGGTGATTATAATGATGATGATGATGACAGTTGATTTGTCTGTTTACATGCATGTTTGAGGGCTTAAGGGGTGATTTTCTTGGGGGGTTGGTGTAGATATCGGTTAAGTAATAGCTAGGATTTACTTGTGGGGTTGTTTGAAATCTTGTTTGGTGAAATGGGTTGCTTAAAGATTCAATTTTTAGGGTGTTGATTGGTTTAGATTTCAGCTAAGCTGGCATGGGATTGTTGAAAGTGTATTTTGCTGAAGTGGGTAGCTCAAAGTTTCAGTTTTTCTGCTGCATTTCTGGGAAAAAATGTGTTCAGAGTTTCTACATTCATGGTGTGAGTTCTTCTTCTTTCAATTCTGCGGGAAATCAAATTTCTAGATAATGAGTTTTATTGTACTGTGAAAGTTTTGGAATCCGATGATCTTTTTTTGTTAGGTGTTAAAATTTGTTGATAATAGGAGAATTCTTTCCAATTCTTTGATTCTTTCTATTGGTGTTTGTGTATTTGTTGTTGATTCCATTCTTTGTTGCATATAGAAATATTATATATATAGGACACACAGATATCACATTTTGTTTTTTTGCATCGGATTCCAATTTTGTTTTTCTTGGAACTTCACACACACTCACATATAGACATTGTTCTGTTTCTCTTGGATCATCTATAGAAATTTAGCATTAACATATTGTATATTTCATAGTGAAAATATATACATATATAGAAAGATAAGAGAGACAGAGACATAGAGAAGAAAAGGGTTGGGTGAGTTGGAGTTGAAAAGAAGAAAAAAATTTGGAAGGGTGTGAAGAATGTTGGCTGGTTGTTCTTCTTCATTGTTGTCACCTAGGCATAGATTAAGGAGTGAAGCATCTGCACAGTTTCAAGCTTGTAATTTCCCTTCAATGAGCACACAAAGATTGGACTTGCCATGTAGTTTTGCTAGAAAAGATACCTCAAGGTCCCAGTCCATTAGTAGGCCAGTAGGACTTTCTGTTGAGAAGCCAGTTGAAGCAAAGAACAGTACTTGCTCTCTCAAGCAGAACATTCGTCTACCGCCATCCTCGACAAGTGCTCAGTCATCATATGTAGAAGGTAGGAGAGAAAGCAAAGATGAATTTTGGGAAAAAGGTAGGAGCTTGAAGAGGTATGCTGAGCAGGGATGTATTGATGATGAGAGCTGCATGAGCAGAGCTAAGAGGAAAAAAGGTAATAGGAAGTCAGGTGATTGTTCAGAAGATGGCTATGATCTGAGTTTGAGCCAATTGGGTGGTGGCGATTTCTGGTTACAATCTGGTTTCAACACTGCGCGATCAGTTCCCCTAATTTCAGGCCTTCATCCACCTCAAGCAGCACCATTCTCCTTTTCTTGTTCCGGAGAGGAAGAGAGTGTATGTTATGTTCCTAATGAGGTGATATCACCACCTCTGCCTATGTCAAACAATCCTTGGATTGAATCTGTAGTGACTGAGATTACAAATTTTGGTGACAAGAATGTTGAGACAAGTCAAGATCTTGCCAGAGAGGCCTCAGTATCAAGTGCTTCTTTAGACAGCCATGGCTTGGTTCTTAGGCCTAATGAGAATCCCGGGGAGCATGAAATAGGCAATGGTTCTAGGCTACCTAATCCAAATGACAGGGGTGAAGTTGTAACAGCACATAATGGGCATAATAACCATAGGGAGGAGGATGCAGCTGAGCTGATCAGCTTACTTGTGAGTTGTGTTGAAGCAATTGGCTCAAGGAATGTTACTGGTGTTAATCAACTGATAGCTAGGCTAGGGCAGCTTGCCTCTCCAAGAGGGTCTCCAGTAAGCCGGCTAACTGCTTACTTCACCGAAGCTTTAGCTTTGCGTGTTGCAAGGATTTGGCCTCATATCTTTCACATTATACCCCCTCGGGACCTTGATCGTTTAGATGATGATAGCAGTACAGCATTGAGGCTTTTGAATCAGGTTAGTCCAATTCCAAAGTTCATCCACTTCACATCAAATGAGATTCTGCTTAGAGCTTTTGAAGGCAAGGATCGGGTTCACATTATTGATTTTGACATTAAGCAAGGGCTGCAGTGGCCTAGCCTGTTTCAGAGTTTGGCTTCTAGGCCCAACCCTCCTACTCATGTTAGAATTACTGGTATAGGAGAATCAAAGCAGGATCTTGTTGAAACAGGAGATAGACTTGCCGAGTTTGCTGAGGCGTTGAATCTGGCTTTCGAGTTCCATCCAGTTGTTGACAGGTTGGAAGATGTACGGCTATGGATGCTTCATGTAAAAGAGGGGGAAAGTGTTGCAGTGAATTGTGTGTTACAGATGCATAGGCTTCTATATGATAGTTCTGGGGGGATCCTGAGGGACTTTTTGGGGTTGATTAGAAGCACAAATCCCACCATTATTCTGATGGCAGAGCAAGAAGCAGAGCACAATGAGCCTAGCTTGGAAGCAAGACTTGTCAACTCACTCAGATACTATGCTGCTGTCTTTGATTCTATTGGTTTCAGTCTTCCATTAGACAGTCCTGCCAGGATTAAGATAGAGGAGTTGTTTGCTCGGGATATTAGAAATATCATTGCTTGTGAAGGACGAGATAGGACTGAAAGGCATGAATGTTTTGGGAAATGGCGGAAGTTGATGGAACAAGGGGGTTTCAGATGCACAGGGATTACAGAAAGGGAACTGCTTCAGAGTCAAATGCTGTTGAAGATGTACTCATGTGAAGACTACAAGGTCACAAAGCAGGGGAACGACGATGCTGCACTTACTCTGAGTTGGTTAGACCAGCCTCTATGCACAGTCTCCGCGTGGACACCCCTTGATGCTGCTGGAAGTTCATCCTCTTATTATCAGCCAAGTTGATTGATTGTTCTTTCGTCGAAATTCTTCATTCATTCATAGACACACAAGCCGTAGTTGTTTTCGTACACAAGAAAAAAGGTTAACAAATTCTTTGTAGGTAGTAGTGTCATTCTTTCATTCTTTATTGCAGATAGATTTGCCAATCTGGTAAGAAAAGAAAATCTTTTAGATAAAAATGCATAGGGGTCAGGGTTCATTTTGTTCGGTACCTTTGATTTCATATTTGTATTCATTCTTTATTCTTCTTGTAAGCTAGGTATTCTTTCTTAGTTCAGTATATTCAGTCAATTTCATCAATGTATTCTTTCTTTTGGTTGTAATGATTTGTCATTGTTTCTCATTCAATTGTAGCAAGAAGATATCCAGATATTATTTTCAATGAAGTGATTCTTTTAGTAATTTTCTCATGTCAGTCACAATTTTTTTGCCTTCATTTATATTTGTATGTTTGAATCCTCTGTATCTTTTAGGGCAAGGAGAGTAAAACCCAAATGAAATATATTATATATATTTTGCACATGATCTTGTCTATAAACAACACAGCAGGAAAACATATACTTGAATCTAACACACAATGCAAGGTATATCACTGATAAAGAGATACTGATGGTATATCCCCAATGGTCATTTTCTGGCCTTGGGAATCAGAAGCAGCGGTTCTTTCTTTTGTAGTGTTACTCCAAACTTTTCAGTCATGTCTAGCTCAACAGGACATTTTCCATGAGGAAGTTCCCAATCAAAGAAATGAACAAGTGAAGCAAGGACTAACGGAATTTTTATTGCAGCCATTGGCAGAGCTGGGCATATTCTCCTTCCTGCACCAAAGGGCAAGTACTCAAAGTCATTCCCTTTGAAGTCCATGACAGAACTCAGAAACCTCTGTGGTCTAAACATGTCTGGTTCTTCCCATATCAAAGGATCCCTTGTGATTGCCCAGACGTTTACTAAGATTTGAGCGTCTTTAGGAATTGTGAAACTCATCACTTGGCAGGTTTCGATAGCACGATGTGGAAGCAACAATGGTCCTGGAGGATGCAACCTAAGTGTTTCCTTTACACAGGCTTGGATATAGGACATCTGCAGCAATTGAGATTCTTTTAGGTAATCACTTTCACTGAGTTCTATCTCGAGCTCCTCTTGAACTTTCTTCATTGACTCTACGTTTTTTATCAGTTCTGCCATCGCCCACTCGATTGTTAAGGTAGTGGTGTCTGAACCAGCTAAGAGTAACTCCTTCACAGGGTTAGAAGGAAACTTGTTATATACTACATCCCAAAAGAAAACTCCAAACTTTCTCGAGTTTAAAAAGAGAAGTGCTAAAGGCTCAATGCATCCGTATATTAGTTGTATAACAACAGATATGCACAAGACTAACATGATTACTTTGATTTTCATTTTTCAAGTACTAAATACCAACTTAGTTTGTACCAGAAAATGAATCTTATAAATAAAATTCTGAGAGAAGGAGAGGAAACAAACCGTAAATAGCTGGTTGATATGATCATTGGTAAAACCATTATCAAGGAGTGTTTCCAAGAAATCTTGTTGGCTAGAAGAATCACTCTCTCTACTGTTCCTTCTCTCTTCAATAATCGGTTCCCAGATGGAACAAAACTTTGTCACTAAATCTATAGATTTTTTTCGCAGACCTTGAAGATCTAGTTTACCTAAAATAGGATAAAAATCAGATATATTTGGAGCAGAGACCACTTCCACTATTCCCCTGACAAGACTTTTTATTTCACCATCTTCTGTTTCTTCCTCCAAATTAATCATATCCTTAGATATCAGAACATTACTCAACATGTTCAACACAGTTGCAAATACTAGCTCTCCAATATTCACCACTTGACCTTCTTTTGACCTCAAGAATTCTACCAACTCCATCACTTTTTTCTCCCTCAAACATGCTTGAGACTCCAATACTTTGCCAGCGAAAAGCTCGGTTCTGCATAAAGTCCTCAAGTATCTCCATCCACTGTTACATTCAGATATCCATCCCAATGATGTCTTGTCAAGATCTGACCCTTTTGATGGAGCAGCACTTGGAACATCTCTCCCTGACAGAATTCTATCATGGGTTTTGAGGATTTCTACAGCAGCAAGAGGTGATGATCCAACAACTAACCATTTAGTTCCAAGCTTTAGGGACATAAGAGGGCCATAAGTTTTTGCAAAATTTGTCAGAGTTATGTGAGGCATTTTTCCCATTTGAAAAATATTTCCTATGACTGGCCATGGTGTTGGTCCTGGTGGAAGTTGTGTGATTTTGGATGATTTGAAAATTTTGAAGATAAAAAAAATTAAGGGCAAGAGGAAAAGTGGAAGAAGGAAAAGAATTTCAAATTGCTGAGCCATGACCTGCAAATGAACAAGTTTTTTTTTCGTACAAATCAAATAT
This sequence comes from Solanum chiquidenum, assembly GCA_029582725.1. Taxonomy (NCBI): domain Eukaryota; kingdom Viridiplantae; phylum Streptophyta; class Magnoliopsida; order Solanales; family Solanaceae; genus Solanum; species Solanum chiquidenum. The sequence continues at coordinate 17,802 of JAJOOS010024677.1, forward strand.
ATTTTTAGTGTAGAATTTTCTACTAGATTTATTGAAGTAAACCTCATAAACTAGATCCTGTAGTAAAAAGTGTATCTACTATTTGTGGAGCAAGTGATTTTGTAATTGAATTATTGTTAATTGAAAGTGATTGATTCTAGATTAGGGTGATGTAGGGGAAGATATTTAAGCTGTCAATTTTCTCTCTGTTTGTCATGAAACAGAAATCTTACTAACAACTATAGGAGGTCATTTGGAGCATTTCTTTTTTTATATAGGTGAACTTTACATATGTATTTCTTTTCTGTGTTTTTTCAAAAAAAATAATAAAATAACAGGTTCAAACATCTCTTGTACAATAAATAGACAATCATTATCTAGGTTTTGTGATGCTACATGTTCTGCCTAAAATGTTATGCCACTACTTTAACACATCCATCTTAGCATCCGTATCTCTGCGATACTCATCTTGTGAATACTGTTCCATTGTCTTCAAGGGTAAAGAGAGTAGACCCAAGTGAAACATTTTCACTTGAAAATTATGCACCTGGACACACATGATTTTATCTTAATAGGACTATAATATAAGTTCCCTCTTATCACCAAAAGAACTTCTGTTTATAATCACACAAGATTACAGGAGGACAAAAAATACTTGTATCTAATGCACAGGGGTTAGAAAAAAAGGGGGAACTGTTGGATGATTTGAAAACATTTTTGATGAAAAAAATTAACGGTAAGAGGAAAATTGAAAGCAGGAAAAGAATTTCAAATGGCTGAGCCATGACCTGCAAATGAACAAGGTTTTTCTTCTTCTTTCAAATCAAATAGATTCTAGTTCTAGTGTAGAATTTTCTACTAGATTTATTGAAGTACTTGTCCTGTAGTTAAGCTAGATCCTGTGGAACAAGTGTTCTTCTACTTACTTGTATTATTGTGAACTGAAAGTTATTAATTCTAGAGAGCCTGATCAATTTTCTCTCTGTTTGTCATGAAACAGAAATCTTATTAACCAACAACTATAAGAGGTCATTTGGAGTATTTTCTTTTTATAAAGGTGAACTTTCAATCTTTTTTCTTTCTTATTATAAAAAAGCATAATAAGTTCAAGAATCTCTTGTACTATAAAGACAATTATTATCTAGGTTTTGAGATGCTCATGAATCATGACTTGCTTAAAGTTATTGCGCGTTCTGCCTAAAATGCTACTCCACTGTTTTTTGCACATTCATCTTAGCATCCACATCTCTGATACACTCATCTTGTAGATATTGTTCCATTGTCATTGAGGGCAAGTGAACCATTTTCACTTGAAAATTTATGTAATTGCACATGATCTTATTATCTTGATATATAACTTGCCTCTTTATCACCACAAAAACTTCTGTCTATAACTACATGAGAATACAACAACATGCCTAGTATAGTCCTACAAAGTGAAGTTTGGGTAGGGTAAAGTGTACGCAGACCATACCCCTACCTTAGAGGTGGAGAGGTTGTTTCATATAGACCTAGGCTCAAGAATAAACAGTCCAAAGCAGTCCAGGAGAAAAAGTAATAGAAATACAAGAAACAACAAATAGTAACCAAAAAACAGACAGTAGCGGAGCAATACTACAACAAAATATTAAATACTATAGTTGAAGTACACGAAACAACAAATAGTAACAAAAATTGAAGACAACTACACGAGAATACAGCTGGAAAAAATAAACTTTTATCTAATGCACAATGCAAGGTATATCACAGCTAAGATATACTGATAGTATATATCCCAATGGTCATTTTCTGGCCTTGGGAATCAGAAGCAGTGGTTCTTTCTTTTGCAGTGTTATTCCAAACTTTTCAGTCATGTCTAGCTCGACGGGACATTTTCCATGAGGAAGTTCCCAATCAAAGAAATGAACAAGTGAAGCAAGGACTAAAGGAACTTGTATTGCAGCCATTGGCATGCCTGGACACATTCTCCTTCCTGCACTGAAGGGTAAGAACTCAAAGTCATTCCCTTTGAAGTCCATATCAGAACTCAGAAACCTCTGTGGTCTAAACATGTCTGGTTCTTCCCATATGAAAGGGTCCCTTGTGATAGCCCAGACGTTAACCAAGATTTGAGCATCTTTAGGAATTGTGTAACTCATCACTTGGCAGGTTTCGATAGCACGATGTGGAAGCAACAATGGTGCTGGAGGATGCAACCTAAATGTTTCCTTCACACAGGCTTGGACATAGGACATCGGCAACACTTGAGATTCTTTTAGGTAATCACTTTCACTGAGTTCTATCTCAAGCTCCTCTTGAACTTTCTTCATTGTCTCTACATTTTTTATCAGTTCTGCCATCGCCCACTCGATTGCTGTGGTACTGGTGTCTGAACCAGCAGAGAGTAACTCCTTCACAGGGTTAGAAAGAAATTCATTATATACTACTTCCCAATAGAGAACTCCCTTGAGTATAAAAAGAGAAGTGCTAAAGGCTCTATGCATGCACAAAGACTAACATGATTACTTTGATTTTCATTTTTCAAGTACTAAATACCAACTTAGTTTGTACCAGAAAATGAATCTTATAAATAAAATTCTGAGAGAAGGAGAGGAAACAAACCGTAAATAGCTGGTTGATATGATCATTGGTAAAACCATTATCAAGGAGTGTTTCCAAGAAATCTTCTTGGCTAGAAGAATCACTCTCTCTACTGTTCCTTCTCTCTTCAATAATCGGTTCCCAGATGGAACAAAACTTTGTCACTAAATCTGTAGATTTTTTTCGCAGACCTTGAAGATCTAGTTTACCTAAAATAGGATAAAAATCAGATATATTTGGAGCAGAGCCCACTTCCATTATCCCCCTGACAAGACTTTTTATCTCACTATCTTCTGTTTCTTCCTCCAAATTAATCATATCCTTAGATATCAGAACATTACTCAACATGTTCAACACAGTTGCAAATACTAGCTCTCCAATATTCACCACTTGACCTTCTTTTGACCTCAAGAATTCTACCAACTCCATCACTTTTTTCTCCCTCAAACATGCTTGAGACTCCAATACTTTGCCAGCGAAAAGCTCGGTTCTGCATAAAGTCCTCAAGTATCTCCATCCACTATCACATTCAGATTTCCAGCCCAATGATGTCTTTTCAAGGTCTGATCCTTTCGATCGAACAGCATTTGGAACATGTCTCCCTGAAAGAATTCTATCATGAGTTTTGAAGATTTCAATAGCAACAAAAGGTGATGATCCAACAACTAGACATTGAGTTCCAAGCCTTAATGATATAAGGGGGCCATAAGTTTTTGCAAAATTTGTCAGAGTTATGTGAGGCATTTTTCCTATTTGAAAAATATTTCCTATGACTGGCCATGGTGTTGGTCCTGGTGGAAGTTGTGTGATTTTGGATGATTTGAATATTTTGAAGATAAAAAAAATTAAGGGCAAGAGGAAAAGTGGAAGCAGGAACAGAATTTCAAATTGCTGAGCCATGATCTGCAAATGAACAAGTTTTTTTTCTTCTTCTTTCAAATCAAATATATTTCAGTGTAGAATTTCTTACTAGATTTATTGATGTAACATCATAAGCTAGATCCTGTAGTAAAAAGTACTAATAACTTTTTGTGGAGCAAGTCATTTTGTAATTGTATTATTGTGAATTGAAAGTGATGTAGGGGAAGATATTTAAGGGAGTCCAGAGCCAAAAGGGTAAAAAAATTGAGTGAAATTTCCAAAAGGGCAACAAAAAATATAAGTTTAAAATCAAAAGGGTAACATTTAGACGGAAGAGTGACACTGTGAAATTTTATGGAGGAAGGCGCAGTCTCCGATTCGCCTTTGTAAGGCGCATGAGAGCTGCACCTTACTCCTTACCATAAAAATAAATTTTACTTTCTCCATCACTACCACACACATTAATGCTGCATACAACAACAACAAATAGGGACTTATTTAATTACTACAAAAAAATAAAAATATTCATTTGTGATGGAATATATATATAATGAGTTTGAGATATATGTTATAGTTTTATGACAAAATTATTATATCAATGAATTTTTTCCTAGCAATAATGTAAGATGTGATTTTTCTTTGCTTAGACAATAGGAATATAATATAATATAACTAATTAATTAGGGTAAACTAGATCTTTTCTATCATCCAAAGTAGTGTAAGAGAAGACGCAACTAATTTATCACATGATAATTAATACCTAAAAAGTTTAGTCAATAATGGTACCATGTAGAGTAACAATCACCATTTCTTTGTGACAATGACAAATATATATAAACTTGACATGACTGTACTTTTAGAGCTAAGAATTAATATTTTTACTTAACTTTTTAGGTATTAAGAATTAATAAATTAATTGCGTTTTCTCTGGCACTACTTTAGATGATAGAAAAGATCTAGTTAACCCCTAATTAATTAATATTATATTATATTCCTATTGTCTAAGTAAAGAAAAATCACATCTTACATTATTGCAAGAAAAAAAGAATCGTTGATATAATGAATTTTTTCATAAAACTATAACATATATCAAAAACTCGTTATATATATATATACCATCACAAATGAATATTTTTATTTTTTTTAGTAATTAAATGAGTCCCTATTTGTTGTTGTTGTTGTTGTTGTATGCAACATTAATGTGTGTGGTAGTGATGGAGAAAGTAAAACTTTTTTTATGGCAAGGAGTAAGGAGCAGATCTCATGCGCCTTACAAAGGCGCAAGCAGCTTGCGCCCTTCCTCCATTTTATTTTATTTTTGATGAGAAGGGAAATCCGCAGTCGCTATTCTTTGGGTGCGCACAGGGTAAAACCCCTGCTTCTATGCAATAGCTCGCAAACCATATAGGAGAGGTAACCCGCACTAGGCAAGTCCTGTGTGACGAGCTCGACCCAGAAGGCAAACCCCTTGCTTTCATTGGCAAGGGGTTTTGAACTTGAGACCTCCAACATGGAAGTCCCAAGCCCAAACCACTGGGCCATCCCGAAGGGTAATAAAAGTAGCTTGCGCCCTTCCTCCATAAAATTTCATGGCATCACTCTTTCGTCTAAATGTTACCCTTTTGGTTTTAAACTTATTTTTTGTTGCCCTTTTAAAAATTTCACTCAATTTTTTTGCCCTTTTGGCTCCGTACTCATATATAAGGTGTCAATTTTCTCTCTGTTTGTCATGAAACAGAAATGTTACTAACAACTATAGTAGGTCATTTGGAGCATTTCTTTTTTATATATAGGTGAACTTTCAATCTTTATTTCTTTTCTGAATTTTTTCAACAAATTAACAGGTTCAAACATCTCTTGCACAATAAATAGACAATCATTATCTAGGTTTTGTGATGCTCATGACATCCTTCTAGCTATTACATGTTCTGCCTAAAATGTTATGCCACTACTTTAGCACATCCATCTTAGCATCCGTATCTCTGCGATACTCATCTTGTGAATACTGTTCCATTGTCAACAAGGGTAAGGAGAGTAGACCCAAAATTATGTACCTGGACACATGATCTTATTTTAATAGGACTATAACCTGCCTCTTTAACACCATAAGAACTTCTGTATGTAACTAGACGAGATATAGCAGGACAAAATATACTTGTATTCCAATGCACAATACAATGGATAACACAGATAAGAGATACTGATAGTGTATCTCAATGGTCATTTTCTGGCCTTGGGAATCAGAAGCAGCGGTTCTTTCTTTTGCAGTGTTACTCCAAACTTTTCAGTCATGTCTAGCTCGGTGGGACGTTTTCCATGAGGAAGCTCCCAATCAAAGAAATGAACAAGCGAAGCAAGGATTAAGGGAATTTTTATTGCAGCCATTGGCAAGCCTGGGCATATTCTCCTTCCTGCACCGAAGGGTAAGAACTCAAAGTCATTCCCTTTGAAGTCCATATCAGAACTCAGAAACCTCTGTGGTCTAAACATCTCTGGGTCTTCCCATATCAAAGGATCCCTTGTGATAGCCCAGACATTAACCAAGATTTGAGCGTCTTTAGGAATTGTGTAACTCATCACTTGGCAGGTTTCGATAGCACGATGTGGAAGCAGAAATGGTGCTGGAGGATGCAACCTAAGTGTTTCCTTCAAACAGGCTTGGACATAGGACATCTGCAGCAATTGAGATTCTTTTGGGTAATCACTTTCACTGAGTTCTATCTCGAGCTCCTCTCGAACTTTCTTCATTGACTCTACATTTTTTATCAGTTCTGCCATTGCCCACTCAATCGTTGAGGTACTGGTGTCTGAACCAGCAGAGACTAACTCCTTCACATGGTTAGAAGAATACTTGTCATATACTACATCCGAATAGAGAACTCCAACTTTCTTGAATATATGAACTTTAAAAAGAAAAGTACTAAAGAGGATAAATGCATCGGTATCAGTTGTATAACAAGCATATATGCACAAAGACTAACATGACTACTTTGATTTTCATTTTTCAGATACTGCTATAAAGACTAACTTGGTTTATACCAGAAAATGAATCTCAGAAAGTAAAGGAGAGGGAACAAACCACAAATAACTGGTGGATACAATCATTGGTAAGACCATTATCAAGGAGAGCTTCCAAGAAATCATGTTGGCTAGAAGTGCCACTCTCTTTATTTTTCCTTCTTTCTTCAAGAATCGGTTCCCAGTTAGAATGAATCTTTGTCATTACATATCTAGCTCTTTTTCGCAGACCTTGAAGATCTAATTTACCTAAAACTGGATAAAAATCAGATAAATTTGGAGCTGAGACTGCTTCAACTAATCCCCTTATTAGATTTCTAATCCCACCATCTTCTGTTTCTTTCTCCAAATTAACCATATCTTTAGATATCAGAACATTACTCAACATGTTCAAAACAGTTGCAAAGGCTAGCTCTCCAATATTCACCACTTGACCTTCTTTTGACCTCAAGAATTCTACCAATTCCATCACTTTTTTCTCCCTCATATAAGCTTGAGACTCCAATACTTTGCCTGAGAAAAGCTCAGTTCTGCATAAAGTCCTCAAGTATCTCCATTCATTGTGACATTCAGAAGTCCAGCCCATTGATATCTTGTCAAGATCTGATCTTTTTCCTGGCATAGCATTTGGAACATGTCTTCCTGACAGAATTCTATCATGGGTTTTGAGGATTTCTATAGCAGCAGATGATGATGATCCAACAACTAGACATTGAGTTCCAAGCCTTAGGGACATAAGGGGGCCATATATTTTTGCAAAATTTGTCAGAGTTATATGAGGCATTTTTCCCATATGAAAAATGTTTCCTATGACTGGCCATGGTGTTGGTCCTGGTGGAAGTTGTGTGATTTTGGATGATCTGAAAACTTTGAAGAGGAAAAAAGTTAAGGGCAAGAGGAAAAATGGAAGCAGGAAAAGAATTTCAAATGGTTGAGCCATGACCTTCTAATTAACAAGTTTATTTTTTCTTTGAAATATATTTTTGGGTAGAATTTTCTACTAGATTTGTTTAAGTAACCTCATTAGCTAGATAATGAAGTTACAAATACTTATCTATTAGTTGTGAGGCAAGCATTCTTTGACTAACTTGTATTCTTGTGAATTGAAAGTGACTGATTCCAGATAAGAAGATGTTTTAGTAGTCAATTCTCTTTATTTCCTTTTTATATAGGTGAACTTTCAATCTTTATTTCTTTTCTTTTTTAAAGGTTCAAAAACCTTTTGTACAATACATAGGCAACTATTTTAGTACATTCATCTTTAACATCCACATCTCTACAACACTCATCTTGTACATTGTCCTGAGAGGGCAAGCAGAGTAGATCTAAGTGAAACATTTTCACTTCAAAATTTATGCACTAGCACATAATCTTATCTTAATAGTTTTATATAACTTGCTTTGTCTTCTCCTCCTTTCTTTTGAAGTTCAATATGGAAAATCGTATTCTCACCCTAACTAAAGTGAGGCAGCACTATTCACTTGAAGTACAAGAACTTCTGTTTATGAATCATACAAGATTACATAGATAAGTTATACATTTCCGAAAGAAGGATATAATGTTAATACAGAGGACACCATCCATTATTTCGATTCAGCTGGTGGAAATTGACGACACATCTAAAACTTAAAAACTGATTGTTTACTTCTGCAGGAAAAGTCTAAATAAGATCAACTGTATATCTGATAACCAGTTTGCTCCTAAATGAATCTTCAGCCAACAGAATGACACAACCAGGTACGACAAGAGCTTCATAGAAGACGATACCTTAAATTGTGCGTACAAATACATTTTGTTACTTCTCATGAAAGTGATCTCCATGAGCAAATGCATATGATCCTGTGAAGCTCCCCATAGAAGTAAACATACAACAAAACCTTCTTGAGTATTTGAGCCTAGTTATTGGCGGTCTTATCTAGTACAGGCAAACAATTGAATAAGATCTCAGCTGCATGGTCCAATTCTTGCTCAGTGATGGTCAATGGTGGTACAAGCCTCACAACATTTCCTTTCCCTGATGTCAATACAAGAAGGCCAGATTGTTGACATGCTTCAACCAGCGGAGATGCTAGTACATCAAGGTCAATCCCAATAATAAGCCCCACACCTCGTACTTCTCTCACATGTGAGTTCCCTCCTAGTTTCTTAACAAGCAATTCCTTGAAATCTTGACCTTTCTTTGCAACACTGGCAAGGAAACCTGGTCCGGAGATCTTGTCCAGCACAGCAACTGCAGCGTTGCAAACAAGAGGACCGCCAGCAAAGGTGCTACCGTGATCCCCATAATTGATGGCAGAAGCAACTCTTTCAGTTACCAACACTGCCCCAATAGGTAGACCTCCTGCAAGAGGCTTTGCAAGAGTCATTATATCTGGGTATATGCCATAAGCTTCGTGCGCCCAAAGATGACCAGTTCTTCCTAGGCCGCATTGAACCTAATAAAAGAAAATACAAGTAAAAGCTTCAGTACAGTATCGTGCTTGGACTCATTCCATCCAATTCAATTCTAGAATGAGCATTATCACAGTTGGAAGGAGAGCATTAACAACCCAAGAAGTCGATCATCAAACTAAACTTTGAAATCACATTATAATTTCTAACTTATTTTACAAGTAGATGGTGTTCATATTTCTTCAATTAGCCATTTATCTACACAAAAAATATAAACCAATCTTAGGGAATATATTGCTCATAGTGAATGAAAAACCTTAATCCTATTTGCCAGCTTATGGTGAATTGAGTATACATAAAACAACAAGAGGAGTAAGCTTTTTCCTTATGAAGTAATTGGGAACCACTATTCATTATTGAAATAATGTTAACCAGTACAATCCCTGCATAACTTATTTCTCAACCAAATGACCCAAGTGCAAAAAGCTGATTTTTTCTATCCATTTCACTATGCAAGCTAACATTTTCATATGTTTTCTTTTGATGAATCCTAGAGAAATTACCTTATGAAAATAATACAATGTATTACTTTACAAAGACATGAGCTATTGGTCAAGGTAACTGCTTGTATGTTTATGTAATTTTCTTCAATTTAAGGGTCTGTCATACATGTCAGATGAGACATAAGCTTAATGTACTAAAGTGGTAGCAACATAATCTGTGAAATTTCTTACCTCATCAAAGACAAGGAGAGAACCTGCACTATCACAGGCAGTCCTCAGTGCTTGTAAAAATTCTTGTGTTGCACAATATATGCCACCTTCACCTTGGATTGGTTCGACAAATACAGCAGCTATTTTACCACTCTGAATTAGTTCTTTTGCTGCTTGAACATTACCATACTCCAGGAAAGTAACTCCTGGCATTACAGGTTCAAAAGGTGACCTGTAATATTCTTTACTTGTCAAAGCAACTGCACCCATGGTCCTTCCATGGAAGCAATTGGAGAAGGCAATAAACTCCACAGGAGGTTGCTTCTCATCGGGATGAGAAAATCTCTGAAACTTCCTTGCAAATTTAATTGCAGCTTCATTTGCTTCTGTTCCAGAGTTTGACAAGAAAACACGGTCTGCAAAAGAATTAGCAACAAGGCGTTTTGCAAGCTCCAGCTGCACGAATTAATAGAACACTATGTTAGTGTTATATTCAAAGATCCTTTTGCAGATGGAGAAGAAAAGATGCCCCTTGAAGCCATAATAATTAATCATATACAAAGTTACAGTAAAAAAGGTAACTAAGTTGATGTATCAAGTTATAGACATAGAAGAACAAACATGTTCAGGAACGCTCTACTAAATAAGACCAGAGGCAAAGCCAAAATTTTGAGTTTACGGATTCTGCATTCTAAAAAATGAAGCTTACAGCCTTACACTGAGTTTTTGATAAATTAAATTTACACACATATATATAGTGAATTTCATAACACAAATAGTATAAGGTTTTGACAAAAGCTGCTCGGTTCAGCTAACCCGTAAATTCTTCTATAGCTCCGCCCCTGAATAAGACCCCTCTCGCTAACATCTCCCAAAAAAATCCAGAAACAAAGAACCTTACACACTGCTAGTAAGTTCCAATTACCACTTCATACCATTCAGTTGCACAAAATGAATCCACAATATGATACTGCTATTTCTTTTTCTTTTTAACCCAGAACCATAAACACTTCTATCCAAAGAATGCACATTCTAACAAGAACTAGAAAACTTGAACATTAAATAGAATTGAGTAATATCCCCTGTCCTCATTCTGACTACTTAAGAAACCAAAACAACAAGTACCAAAGAGTGTAGCCTAGTGGTCAATGAAGTGAGTTAAGCATCACAAAGTCTAAGGTTTAAATCCCGACAAAAACACTAAGCGATTTCTTTCCATCTGTTCTAGCCTTGGGGGACAAAGTTATCCATTACCACTATGTTGCTCATGCTCTCCTAAAATGTTGCCGCACCCGTGTTGGATCCTTCAAAAATATACTACTTTTGGAGGATCCAGCACAACCCATCGGCATTTTTGAAGAGCCAGAGCAACATAGGCCGTAGGCATACCTGTTGCTGGTGGGAGGTGACAAAGTATCCCGTAGAATTAATCTCATGCTTGTCTACATGATCATAAATATCCATCCCACTCTATTTCATCATGTTTCCTTCCAAAAATACCAGTAAAAAGCTGTAAAAGACTCTTTTTTTAATCCCTATACAGTATAAAACTCCCAAAAAAGAGAAAAAAATTGTATTCACTAAAGAAACTTTTTAAAAAATCCCCTTTTTAAATCCCTGTACACAATAATTCCAAATGAAATTTATATAAAAAGATAGTCTACAAAATAAGAGCTCAAAAAAGGTTCTACAAAATAAGAGCTCAAAAAAGGTTCACCTGAGGGAGAGTATAGTAAAGATTGCTGACATGAGTTAAGACATTTGCTTGTTGAGTAACAGCCCTAATCCAGTCAGGATCACCATGTCCAAGAGCATTCACAGCAATACCAGAGGTCAAATCCAAATACTCTCGCCCTTCAATATCATACAATTTACACCCTTTGCCACTCAACAAAACCAATGGAGCCCTAGCATATGTACCCACAAAAACCTTGTTAGATTCATCCATCACCTCTTTGCTCAAATTCGGTGCCTGCACTTCCACGTTATGGCTAGCGGCGATTCTAACGCCGCCGCCGCCGCAGCCGCCGTACCTTACATTGTTGAATGAACGGCGGAGATGGGTCGAACCCGAAACCGATGAAAAGGGGTTGGTGAGGAAAAAGGTTGATGAAGAGCTCATTGCTGATAAAGGAAGAAGAATTCTTTACGCGAACTATAGAGAGGATTTCACCAAAAAAAAACTTTTATGCTAAATCAGAATTACTTGAACTTTGAGGTATTTGTATGTAAAAAACATAAAAATCAATTATCGGAAGATGAACCTTTTTTATATTGTCAATTTCGGCATGCATTTCCTATTACTTTCTTGTGGGGTAAATAGAAAATTAACGTAATTACACCGTTTAAGATAACATAATTTCTAAAAATATCTTTTTTTTCCTTTCCTGTCTTAAATTTATTAGATACATTATAACTTGATTTGTGTACAATGTACCTGACACAATGTTATTATTGATATATAATTCAATTATTTCAAATTTAAATTAGTATGAATCTGGTTTATAGTTATGTTTTTGATACATAACTTATGTATCGTTTGCTATGTATCGGATGAAGAAGCAATGTATCCGCAAGTTTTGAAAAATCTAGAATTATTATAATTTGGGAATTTTTTTGGAATAAAATGTAATTGTTGGAGTTTCTGTACGGTATACTTTTATTATTATTATTGGTGGGGAGAGTATATGGACAAATGTATCATTAACTTATGCTCTAACCCGAATAGCATCGTGTGAATCAGCAAAAATCACAATGGCTCAATAGCGAAATAGTATTCGTGAAAGAAAAGCGAAATGAATTGGAAAAATTGTATGAAATAGCAAATTATTAATTCAAATTAAATGTTATAGCCATAGTTTCTTTTATTTGTAATTCGCAGCAAATATTTCATGTTTTTTGCCATCCCATTTGTATACCAAAATATACAAATAGACCGAAATATACAAATGCAAAACCCATTTGTATACCGAAATATACAAATGCAGGACCCATTTATATACCAAAATATACAAATGCAGGACCCATTTATATACCGAAATATACAAATTCAGGACCCATTTGTATACCGAAATATACAAATAGAGCCAAATATATATTTTTGGCATAATACATATATTGACCCTTAAACTTGGCTTCAAATTTTAACTTTGACCTTTAACTTTGTAAGTGCACAAATAGGCACTTTAACTATCCAAAACTTAAACAAAAAAACACTCGGATCCTACCTGGCAAAATGCGTGAAATACACTCAAATTAGGCGCGTCAGATGTAAAAATTCAGGGGTCAACAGTAAAAAAAGCATTGAAAGGACAATTAAACCCTTTTTA
>JAJOOS010024678.1:0-20149 GCA_029582725.1 Solanum chiquidenum
AAAAAAACACCCCCCCCCCCCAAAAAAAAAAAACACACCCCACCCCTGACCATCTTCTCCAACCCCCCCCCCCCACCCCCGATCGCCTTCTCCAAACACTCCCCCTCCCCCGAGCGTCTTCTCCAAACCACCACCACCCCCGGCACGACCCTCAATCGGCTTCTCCAAACACACTTTCTCCCAACCCCGATCACCTTCTCCAAAAACCCCAAACAAGCAAATTCTCCTTCTAATTTGAATTTCTTTTTTGTGGTATGCAAAATACCCCCGACTCCCCCACTTTGCTTTCACCAAATCTCTATCCCTTTTTTGCAGAAATTACACCCACCACATCTGCATGTTGCGCATCATTGAATTCACTCCCCGCAAATAATCGAAATAAGCTTTTATCAATCTTCTTAAATTTACTTCATTGTGAATATTTGATTCTTCCATGAAATTTTTTTATGAATGAGTTTATTCTTAAATTTTAAAAATATTTTTCGTCATTTTTGTTGAAAAACCTTCATTCCTAATAGATGAAATTTAACTTGGGCAAAATGGTGGCTGAAGACGGTGAAGAAAAAGAAAAAAATAATTAAAAATTAACTAAATAACCCTTTCACGCGCTTATCAATGAGTGTATCACACTCACTATGTCATGTGATAAAAAAGTATTAAAATGACACAATAGGATTCTACATGAGGTGTCGAAAATGAACATCGCTCAGTTAAGGTGTCTAAATGAAACATCGTGCCAACTTTAGAGGGTCATCGATGGGTTATGCCCTACAACTAACTATACCCGAGGTCAACTACAAATAATCAATGGCCAGAAAGCAAGCAATATGGCAATAAGTAACTTATATGGACAATCATTATGCCTTGTCTAAATATGGGGTCGCTAATACCAAAATATAGATCCCAACGAGAAATGTCTATATCAATCACAATTAACATAATTGAATAAGACTACGAGTAACTTAGGTAGGACAACTAGTCATATCTTTCATATGCTTTATTGTATCTTGAGCACAATTGGCCCTTGTGTCTGTATCGTGAGCCTTTTGGACTCCTATAGCTATATTTGAGCCTTCTGGGTTCCTATAACTGCACCTTGAGCACACAAGACTCTATTAAGGGCCAGTAATTTCAAATTAGGCATAAAGAAAGTCCATAAGTGAGTAGATTTCAATATAGTTCTATAGGCAATCTACACTTGTCAATAGGCTTTCTAGGCAATCAATACAGGGACATTTATATGTATGTGACTCAAATTCTTACTCTCAAAAATTAATAGCTAGTAAGATAGGCCACTTTAGGCATCAAACAATTCTAATTAATCAACAAGTAAGATGACTTTCTACGCAACCTTCACAATAATCTGTATTTCGTATTGAAGTATAAGGTTGCTAACAAATAGATGAAACACCCAACATGTCATCATCATGACTCAATAGGCAACCACGATGCTATTTACTTGAAGGTAAAACTATAATTCTAACTCATTAACTTTATAAGCATCACGATACGCCAAAAGCAAACTATGTAATTTATAGGTGTTGCAATCACATAATTTCTACATCAAATTATTTGTTATGTTCCTAATATCAACATTAAATACTAAGCAACTAATTATAAAGCCCTTAAGGCATCATCAAGCATCAAGGTATCAATAGCCAACAAGACGATTATAATTTATATGAGAAGATTCTTAGATTTTTTTTGAGAATTTATCTCCTAAAAATTCACTCATCAAAAGAGATTGAAGAATCGATAATTTTCCTAAGCAATTAAATCAAATATGAATTTCCATCAATTATCATTGTAAAGAAATTTATCACTATTAAAATTGATATGATAGATTTATTTACTTTTATATTTTATAAAGTTAATTAGCCAAATGACAGAATTTTAAGCTGTCAATTGGCATCAATTATGTCCATATATTTTAGGTAATAAATATATAGAATATATATTTTTAATTGATTTCTCAAAATTGTATCCAGATGAATTTAGTTACAGAGAGAACAAGAGGAATGGAGTGTAAAGAAAAAAGGAAAATCATTGGCTGTCACAAGCTTTGAGAAGAAATAGGTGAATATATAACAATAAAAAGGAAAGCCGAAGCCTTTAGAAGCGTTGGCATTATTTTTGTACACAATAATATTCCCACTTGCACTCCCTCTCTCTGTGTACCCTCCGCATCGAGAAGGGAGCAAAACAAAGGAAGAAAAAACAATGGCTTCTCCGGTGACACTTCCGATCTCCAGTCCACAATCTATGGGTACTGCTGGATCTCAATCTCAGGCCCCTATATCCACTCCCGCATTCCGTTCATTCATATCCCGTCTTTCATCTTCGATCCGTCAAGGTTTCGCTCAACGCCGCCCTTGGTTGGAACTTCTCGATCGCACATCATTTGCCCGTCCTGACTCCGTTGCTGAAGCAGCCTCACGCATCCGCAAAAACTTCTCCTACTTTCGCGTCAATTACGTTACCCTACTTGCTGGCGTACTTGCTCTTTCCCTTCTATCTCATCCTTTTTCTCTTCTTGTCCTTCTCGCTCTCCTCGGGGGATGGTTTTTTCTCTATCTGTTTAGACCTTCAGATCAGCCCGTTGTTATCTTTGGCCGTACTTTCTCTGATCGTGAAACTTTGGGGATCTTAGTGGTATTCACCATTGTTGTGGTGTTCCTCACCAGTGTTGGATCCCTGCTTATCTCTGCTCTTCTTGTTGGATTGGCTATTGTTTCTGCTCATGGAGCGTTTAGGGTTCCTGAAGATTTGTTCCTTGATGATCAAGAGCCGGCCAACGTTGGATTCCTTTCGTTCCTCGGTGGTGCTGCTTCATCTGCCGCCGCTGCCGCTGCACCGGCTGTTGCTGCTCGTGTGTAGTCGGATCCATTTGATTTAGAGACATGATTATGAGGTTGGTTTGGAGCTTCTATATTTGATGTGAATCAGTTATTCAATTTAATTGAACTGTAATATTCTTGGTAGAGAAGAACTAGTTTCTGCGTCGGATTTTGCAGAAAATACTTAGAAATTTTGTATTCAGATTATAGATCTAGATTGGATCTGTAATTTCCAACTTTTAGATTTGTATTTAACTCCTTACTTTGTTTGCTACTACATTTTAATTCGTGTTTATCTGTAAGTTGGTGGCTCAAATGTTAAAATTTACGTAATAGCTTGCATATGAGTTGATTTCTACACTGAAAATTGATGATGACGACCTTCGTTCTGCTCCTGCTTTTAGTTCTTGAATTTTGCTTTACATGCTTCTCTATTTTGTTGGTTTGTGGGCATCTCTGCTACATGCCATTAGAGAAGGGGAATGTGAGATGTTTAAGATGATCTTGTGTGGAGTTATGCTGGAATGAGAAGAAGAGAAAGAGATGGAGATGAGGGAGAAACAATATGTGAGCACTAACCTCTTTATTTTATCAGAGAAAGTATTATGTGAACACTAACCTCTTAAGGAAGATTATGTTTATGGTAGCACTAGTCTTCTGCACTTCTGTTACAGATATATATATATTTTTTTCCTGGAGATGTTTGCAGATAGACAAGTTGTTTCTTAGCCGTTTTGCCTTGTCTCGATTTTCACAGTAATGTGAAGTTTTAAGTTTGTCTTTCGTTGTGGATAAATTAGCTATAAAGGTAAAGTGCGTGTGAGAGAGAGACCCTGTTGTCTTTGACTCTGTTTTGTATGCATTTATTTCTTCATGAATTTCTGATTGATCAGTTTCGATGACCAGCTGGCTGTATTTATAAAAGTTAAATGATTGTTATTGTTCTTGCTGCATGGTTAAAAATCGCTTGGTTGATAGTATCTATTTACTATTTAGTCTAGTGACATTGAGACGGGGACAACATTCAGTCTCTAAAAGGCAGCATATGGTGACACATATGTTGGTTATTATTTTTCTAGTGTCAATTTATTCTATGTGAAACCACAAAATGTTTTTAAGAGTTGCTAAGCCAGGTTAGAATACAGGACATTATTAGCATCAGATGCAATGTTCTCAATAACAAGTAGATGGATTAAACAATAGATAAGATATATCGTCTCTTGTAGCAAGGTCTACAGTATAATGATCTGTAGTTGCTTCTTAATAAAGCTATAGTAATATCTTGTCGGAAGGGAACCAAAAGGATAAAAGGGTAGGTAAGAAAGAGGTGCATTATGTTCCTATTATACCTACTGGCAACATGAATAATTTTTAGGGTTACAAGTCTTATATACATGGAGGTTTAGGAACCATGAGTAGCTTCTTGATTGGAAATGCTTTGTGTGACGTTGTGGTCACTTTGTGAAGTGTCTCAAAGTTATGAAACTAAGTTTTCTTTGAGTATGATATTAGTTTTGATATTGTAGTATCAACTCTTTTTTTTTGTTCTCTCTTGCTCCCCTTAATATCATGAGTTGATGACCAACTTGCTAACTATTAAGAGCATCTAGGATTATCAAGTGTCAGCTATATTGTTCTTCAATAGAAGTTGTCTGCCTCATGCGCGTGAGAGGTCCAGCAATGAGATCTTACTTCTTCTTTTTTGGTGGGGGTAGTAAATAAAATTCTATTTTCATTCATTAATGTAATAATAGCACTTAGATAGCTCTGGGTTTGTACAAAAAAAGAAGATCAAAACTCAGCTTCTGTGCACAACTTCTATGGGTGCTGAGGGGACATGCTAGAATTTACATGTTACATTTTACACCAAAATACGTAGATACAAGTCAATGGTATTCTAACCTAATGTGTGTTCTCTGTGCTGGCCCCAAACATCGAGTTTCCAATCTTTCTATATAATCCACCAAATACAAAGCTGGAATGGTATCTCAGATTCTTCTTCTACCTTTTGCCAACATGCTTTAACCTGTCCAGCAGAGAAGCAAATCTTTGACTCAGCGTTGCACAATAGGGAAACCATTGGTCCACACAGAAACAAATGGTTAGCCTCCTTGAGTCAGGATCACTTCATAAGAAGCATGCAGCAACTTTTCTTGCGACTCCGTAGGACATGAAAACTTTTCCAATTGTGAAATAACCAAGATATTGTTTCCAATTCTAGATAGTTGTGGTTCAACGGGCACCTTACATTTGGTCCATTGTCTGTTGTGCACTGCTAACTTGTTTCTGCCAAGACGGAACATGACAACACACTGTTCAGATTGTCCAGATGATGCATGGTGATAGAACAATTAGTGATGTTCATATGGAGTTGACTAATGTTTGTTTTCCAATTTTCTCATGTTTGGTTGGGCTAAATGTTTTGGAAAATGTTTTCCAAATCAACTCATTTTCCTTAAATTTAAGGAAAATGACTTCTCTTCAAAACTTAAGGAAAACATTTTCCAAAACTCTATTCCAACTTCAAATTACAATTTTTTTAAAAAAAATATTTTCAACTTCAAAATTTCATTTTTTTTCACCCCTACCCTGGACCCCCACCCCTTACCCAGCCCCCTACCCCCCAAAAAAAAGTTTGTTTTTAAAAAATATTTTCAACTTCAAAATTTCATTTTTTCACTCCTACCCTCGACCCCATCCACCCACCCCTACCAGCCCCCTACCCCCCACCCACCCGCCCCCTACCCCCCACCCACCCGCCCCCTACCAGCCCCCCCACCCCACAAAAAAAAAATTAAGTTTGTTTTTAAAAAATATTTTCAACTTCAAAATTTCATTTTTTCACCCCTGCCCTCGACCGCCCCCATCCACCCCTACCAGCCCCCCCCACCCCCTACCAGCCCCGCCCACCCCCCTCCCAAAAAAAATTTAAGTTTGTTTTTAAAAAATATTTTCAATTTCAAAAATTATTTTCTGCTCTAGTATTAATAGAAGATATTTCTCAAAAACATTTTTCATTCATAAATCAAACACTAAAAATCTTTTCTGAAAAATATTTTCTAGTCACCAACCAAACATGAGAAAATAAGTTGAAAATCAACTTGTTTTTCAGGAAAACATTTTCCTTCATACCAAACACACCCTTAGTAGCAACTTGTCCAGTGATGTTCATCCTATACCAACACATTCAAAACTATGGCTTGGATAATAATATTGCTTTTGCTTCATTAGCTATACTCCATACATATAGTTACTATTTAGAGTATTTACTACTTTGGGTATAAATTTTAGAGTATTTCATAAGTAAATTCAAATTTACTGCTTTAGGAAATGCATCTTCAAATTTATAAGTTTTACCAATATATAAAGTAATGAATATGTATTTATACACGTGTCAAAAGAAATTCTTTCTTCTAAAATGATACATAATTAATCATCTTAAAATTATGATAACTTAGAAGTTAGAACTTATTTTTAAAAAAATATTGCTACTTTAGTAGAAAATTGAGGTATGCACATAATATATACAGTAATAGTTTTTCTCTAACATGTCTTCCATTGTATAATCATAACAAGCCTATAAAAGTACTGTCATTTCTACTAAACAACGATAACGAAGACATGAAATATATTTCCACTACTGGTGGTTGTACATTTCTGGAATTCTTGCACGTATGATCCGAGCATACAAAATAGGCTTAATTCATCGGTGGTCCCCTAAAGTTGGCAACAATTTTCACTTAGACACTTTAACTAGACTTTTTTCATTTTAGACACTTCATGTCATGCTCCATGCTCGATTGTTTCATTTTGACACTTTTTTCACAATTTTTTGTTGACCCTAAGCGCGTGTTGACCAAACATATCCACATGGACTAAATGACCAATTATGTTCTGCCATCTCATTTTAAAGCCATGACATTAAACACAAAAAAAAAAACTAAAGGTCAAATAGAAAAGGTTTTGACCAATTAAAACAAATTAATTTGAAGATTTCCCCTCCCACCCCAATCATCTTCCTCATCAAAAATTTCTCACCACAACACATTCATCTTCTTCAAATTTCTCCTTTTTCATTTTCTTTCGCCCATTCCCACCCTATACAGTTATCTTCTCCGCCATATTCCTCCATTTTTATGGTCTTTTTTGTAATATCCACTTGATTTCATCATCTTCTTTACCATACCTTTCTCCTATTTCTTCATTTAATTTGGTGTTTAGAATTGTAATTATGAAATCTGAGAAGTTATAATGGCGATGTAAATATGTTAAAATCATGATTGTAGATTTTTTTAAAAACTTAATTTTATTCTCCATTCTTTTAAGAAAAAGGGGTTACATTCTTAAAGTTGTTTTGTTGAACAATCGATACTGTTTCAAGTCGTTTTATATGCAAAATTTATCTTGTCATCAACTGGTGAGGTCAAGTATGTATTGTGTTCAATAAAATTAACATTATGTTTTTCCAACACAGATAATAAAAGGTTTGAAAGAACTCTTTGATGAATTTTCCGGAAATTTTTGAGAGATAAAATGTAAGAAGATGTACTAGCTGAAAATGAGGAAGAAGAAGAGATTTTTTTTATAAAAAAATAGGCTAAAAAAGCCTCACACGCGCCATCAATGAGTGTAGCCCACTCACTTTACTACATCAGCAAAACGTGTCAAAATGACATAATAGGAAGTGACATAAAATGTCTAAAATGAACAAAATCTAGTTAAGATATCTAAGTAAAAGTTGATGCCAACTTTAGGGAGCCATTGATGGATTACCCTACAAAATATTGATTACAGTCAGTCAAAATCTATTAATGATAATGTATAATACACCAGGCTAATGTTGTGTCTACTACCATTAGTTTTCTTTTTCTTCCATAAATTGCATCTGGAAAAGTAATAGCGTTATTTAAAATGCAAAATTTATTACTGCACTGCACTAGTACATATTTATAAGATTCTTTCTCCTTTTTAATATCAAAATTAGAAATAATATGCAGCTTGTAGATTTTACATATATAAATGACAAGTATCACTGGCATCTTCTGAAATTATCATCATATCATGTGGCAGATTTTCAAAAATCTCAGCAAAATAAATTGTTTGTCCCACACTATTTGCGTAAAATATTTAAATTTATAAATCAAACCCTACTAATAAAATTTGTTTTTTTTTTAGATTTTTCAACTTCGGGTTGATTTGGATTTTTCAAATACCAAACCAGGCCATTGTGTCGAATTTTTAAAATTTTAAATAAAACTAAACTAATAAACATCAGATTTTTTCAGGTTTTTGGATTTTCCGGTAAATTATGCATACAAACATATAATTAACTTGTGCAATATTTCTTTAGTCCAATCAAAATACAACTATCTAAGGTGTTTCTTAAGAAAATAATACAAAATATGAGATGAATGATGACACAAAAATATTTAATAAAAAATAATAATGAAATCATCATATAAAAATAAATATTGCAAAGTCATAATGAAAATGATCATAATTTAAAAGTATTAAATCATGCTAAAATAAATCTAATAAGTGCTAGTTACATGATTAAATATTAAAGTAAAATTAAAATTAGATTATGCATTTTAAATGTCTAAATCAATGTAAAACTAGAACAAATATTCAACATTAGAGCCGTCAATATGGGTTAGGCCCGTAGGGCCGGCCTGACCTAACCCGTGATTTAATAGGACTGGGCTATGATTTTTGAAGCACATTTAAGAGAAGGGTTTTTTAGCCCGGCTTGAATAAAACCTGTCGATTTGTGGGGCTTGAGAAATATGGATAGGGTCGGCCCGTGGGCTAAATAAAAATAAAAATAAAATATAGGAACTTTCGCAAATAGCCACTATAATAAACTTAATTATGCTCCATAGTTATAGTTTGCATATTTATGGGTTGTAGCTACAATTTAAGCTATCTCATTTGTATAATTCACGGATTTGTATGAATTCACAGGTCTGTATAATTCGCGGGTACATTTGTATAATTCGGTTATTTTTGTATAAACTCAAAATAACGAATTTATACAATTACAAATATCAGAAGTGTAAACAATTATACAAATTATATTATACAAAAGTTATACAAATTATATTATACAAAATCTGAATTTTACAAACGTGCGAATTATACAAAACTAAAAAGCTGAGCTGCGTAATTATAGCTAAAAGTAGGCTGCGAATTGTAATTAAGACAAACTATAGCTATGTTAAGTAATTAACTTTTATATATTTGCTTATATGCGTAATTTTCCCTTAAAAAATAACATGAGTCTAAACTCAAAATCTGTTAAAAGTTTGAAATATTACAATTTAAATATAAATTATGTTTATAAAATATGTACTACATAAAATAAAAAATTCCTAAAATTTCTAGGGAATCACTACATAGGCCCGTAACCTATGGAATGTTGTCATAATTTTTGTGTTTTATTACGATCATTGGAAAACAATTAGGTTAATATTTCTATTTAGCTATTTATGTTTTTACTTGAAATCAAACTTAAGAGCCCGTTTGGCCATAGATTTTCCAAATAATATTTGGGGAAAAAATTGGCTAATAGTGTTTGTCCATACAATTTACCATTATTTGGCAAATATCCCAAATTCCCAAATACTACTCCCTCCGTCCCATTTTATATGATGTACTTTGATTTGGCACAAACTTTAAGAAAAATGGAAAGACTTTTAAAACTTGTGGTCCAAAATGAATGATAGAAATTTGTGTGGTTTAAAATCATTTCATTAAGGGTAAAAAAGACATTTTATAGGCAAATTGTTACTTAAAATAGAAATGTGTCATTCTTTTTGGGACTGACTAAAAAGGAAAGTAAGTCATATGAATTGGGACAGAGGGAGTAGTTTTTTCTAGTATTTGGGCCAAATCTCATTATTTGGATCTTTTAAAAATTGAAATTTTACCCCAAACTTTTATCTTTTACAAAAACACCCTATATAGTAGTTGTTTGTGTCGTATTACATAATTTTTTACGTGAACACCAAAGTAGTGATGAAATATTCAGTGAATATTAAATGATGATATAGTTGTTGATGAAAATGATGAACAATTGGCTCAGCGTAACAAAGTCATGTGCTTTGTCTACTTCACGATGTATGGAATGATGTTTGTTGCACTCACTCGAAACTACCACATTGCACTAGTGTCATGGACACTATTTGTTATTGTTGCAACGAAGATTCAATTGACTTGTAATACAAACTTATGGTTAGTTTTGATAGTTTTAAAAACTTATGGGTATAAATTATATTTTTCTAAAAAAGTGAAATATATTTTCCAAATACTATGGCCAAACACATGGTGAAATTTCACCCAAATTTTCACTCAAATAATATTTGCCAAGAATATTTAGAAATTTATGGCCAAACGCTAGCTTAATAAATATTATAAAGATAATTTTATTTGTGAATTTGATTAACAAGTAGTACTGTAATATTGTCTTGTCGATATTTATGATAATATTTTTAAACTATAATTTAATTAAAAAAATAGAAAAAATATACCTTTTAAAAAAGAGGGTTGGCCCAGCAAATCCCGTAACCCAAGTACTTGTGGGCTGGGCCGACCATTTTCTGGCCCACACCAAAAATGGGCTAGCCCGTAAAATTTCAAAGCTTGTATGGGTTAGCCCGGATGGGGTGGGTCAGCCCATATTGACAGCTCTATTCAATATTATTGTCATTCTTAGAGTTGACTTAATTTATTCTGTTAGCATAGTATTGATTTGATTTCAAATTGAGCTTTATTAGAGTTACTAATATCTATGGACTATAACCTTTATTGGACCATTCAAAATTCTAAGTCTCAAAAATCTTGAAAAGATATGTTAAAAGAAAAAAATTATGAAAACTTATAAGTAATATTTAGAAATTACATCAAAGTAAATACTTTTATATTGTAACTCATGAAAGTATAAGTTGTAATAAATATTACTTATAAGTTAAAAATAACGTACAGCCACCAATTGGACAATAACTATTTTTATATATAAAATATAGTTGTAACGTTATTCAATTATTTTTTTGCAAAAAATAAAAAAATGAGTTACAATAAATTATCTTTTGATAAAATGTAATTAATTTTTTTCGATTTTTTCAAAAACCTAAACCATGAGTTTGTAAATTTTGTAAAATAATCTACTCCATTAGTTACTGCCGCCATACACTTGTTAAACAATCTCTTGTATTGAGGAAGAACTTAGTTCAATTTTCCAAGCCTTTCTTTCTTGTTAATGAAGAAACTCCGTCATTAGAGAAATCAAGAGCATCATGCCTAAAGAGTCGTTATTGTCCCTAACGTTTTAGCCTTAAAATGTGTAGGTGAGTAATGAATTAATAAAACGTACTCCCTCCGTCCCATTTTATATGAGGTAGTTTGACTCGGCACGGAGTTTAAGAAAGAAAGGAAAACTTTTAAAACTTGTGGTTCAAAATGAATGATAGAAATTTGTGTGGTTGTAAATCATTTCATCAAGGGTAAAAAAGACATTTTATAGTCAAATTGTTACTTAAAATAGAAATATGTCATTCTTTTTTGGACTGACTAAAAAGGAAAGTAAGTCACATAAACTGGGACAGATGGAGTATTTGATAATAACGTTTTATATATGTTCCCTCTGTCAGAATTTTGTCTTTTAGTCATTGTTTTTTTTCTAATAAAATAATACCTAAATCGTTACTACTAAATACGCTTATTCCAGTTTTGTAAAATTTCAAAAAAAATATATATTATTATGATGAATTAGTTTAAATAGTGGCTTACTTCGGTCAAAATTTCTCTCTCAAGTGAAGAAGGAGGAGACAATGAAAAAAAGATAGTAGTAAATCACAAGGAAATGGTGCAAAGTCTACTAAAAGAAAGAATAACAACGTAATAGTGCGATAATTAAAAAACAACATATTAGGACAAATTATTGAAAACAAGAAAAAACTATTATATATCATAAACAAAAACTATAATAAAACAACCAACCCCACACACAAATATATATTTAAGATACATTAAACTTATCTTCCATCAAAATTTGCATTTTCAAACTCTTGGTATTCCTTCCATTTCAATTTACCTATCACATTTTTTCATTAACCCATCTAAAAAAGAATTAAAAAAAACCTCAACTTCTATGTTTTTAATGAAATAATTATATAAATATTTAAGATTTATTAGACCATTATTTTAAAAAATATTCCTCCCCTCCTTCCATGTTTATATAATTTGTGTGAACCCCAAATGAATCATTGAGAGGGGAAGTACTTTTTAATTGTCGTTGTCCAATTGGAAGAGCACAAAATGAGAAGACGCGATATTTTTGTTATAAGGAAACGTCAAATCTAGTTAACCTCGGATGACTAAATGGACCCCTCGCTTAGACCAGCGGTAGGGATCAAGTCATATTCATATACTTTTTCTTCGTTTTAATTTATATGAGTTAGTTTGATTATATATAAAATTTAAAAATTAATTTTGATTTTTTTTATCTAAAATAAGTCATAAATATTTTTGTGGCTAGAAATCATTCTATTAGAAATAAAATAACTATTTTGAAGTAAAATTATTATTAAATATTCCTTTTAAATTGAGACGGAGACGGAGGAAATATACATTGCAGGCGAAATTAGTAAATCAACAAATAAAGACAACGCAGAAGTATCAATTTTAAGTAGAATATGGGGGACCCCAACATGAAAAAGATAGCCGTTAGAGAAGGTTTAATTATTAGGTGGCCAGAATTAAAATAGCCCACTTTTCAAAGTATATTTTTTATCAAACTTTCCAATATAAAGGCCAAAAACATTTTTAGTTGTAGAAAAACTAGCCGTTATACCCTTTTAATTATTTGTGTTGTGAATCTGATTACACCTGACACTTTTTCATGTCTCCCAATAAAACTTCTCATAGTTTTAGCTCTATATGCTTCCACTTCACGTGGAATCTTAGCTCCTCATACTACAAAATCTTCTTCTTTACTACTAGTGTTTTAGTTTCAAATTAGGGAGAAGAAAGGTCCAATCTTTATTCTATTCCTTAAGATTGGAAATGAGAGATCAAGATCGAGCTTTTACTAGATTAGAACCATACCCTTTTCGAGTTAACAAGTTTTTAACTCGAGAAGGAGGAGCTGGTAGATGTATAATTTCTCATCACCTCTTTCTTTTTGCTCAACTTTTCTTGTTATTTCAGTTACTGATTTTTGGGATTCAACCAACTTCAGGTGAAGATTGGGATGGGATAATTATTACTGCAGCAGATTTTCAAGCACTTCAAGCTTTTAAACAAGAATTGGTTGATCCAAAAGGGTTCTTGAAAAGCTGGAATGATAGTGGATTTGGAGCTTGTTCTGGTGGATGGCTTGGTATTAAATGTGCTCAAGGACAAGTTATTGTTATTCAGCTACCATGGAGAGGTTTAGGTGGAAGAATTACTGAAAGAATTGGACAATTTCAGTCTCTTAGAAAACTCAGTTTACATGATAATGTCATTGGTGGTTCAATTCCTTCTACTTTGGGACTCATACCTAATCTTAGAGGACTTCAACTTTTTAACAATAGGTTATCTGGTTCTATTCCTGCTTCTCTTGGTTTATGCTCTCTTCTGCAAACACTTGATCTCAGTAATAACTCATTCTATGGTGCAATTCCAGATAGTCTTGTTAATTCAACTAAGCTTTATAGGCTTAATCTTAGCCACAATTCTTTGTCTGGTTCAATCCCCACAAGTCTCACACAATCTCCCTCACTCATCTTTCTTGATCTCAAGTATAACAATCTTTCAGGCTCAATACCAGACACTTGGGATGGAAATGGAAAAAGACCCTTCCAACTTCAGTCTCTTACACTTGATCACAACTTCTTTTCTGGAAGTATTCCTGCTTCCTTAGGCAAGTTGAATGAACTTGTTGTGCTTTCACTTGGTCATAATCAATTGACTGGAGTTATCCCAAGTCATATTGGGGGACTCTTCAGGCTTACAACACTTGATTTGTCTTATAATTCCATTAATGGAAGCTTGTCTGATAGCTTCTTGAATCTATCCTCACTAGTGGTCTTGAACTTGGAAAGCAACCAACTTGATGATCAAATCCCAGCAGCCATAATAAAGTTGCAGAAACTCTCAGTTCTCAACTTGAGGAGTAACCATTTTAGTGGTGATATTCCAGTCACTATAGGAAACATCTCTACTCTTAGACAACTAGATTTAGCTCATAATAATATAAGTGGAGAAATCCCAGCTTCTTTAGATACTTTACCAAATCTTAGTGCCTTCAATGTCTCATATAATAATCTGTCTGGTCCTGTTCCAACTCATCTCGCGCGGGAATTCAACTCGAGTGCCTTCGTGGGTAATCTTCAGCTCTGTGGTTACAGTGCATCAACCCCATGTCCAATCTCTCCAGTTAGCCCATCCCCCGAAACACCAAAAAAGCAACGTCGTAAGTTAAGTACTAAGGACATAATTCTCATAGCAGGAGGGGCACTTCTCATAATCTTGGCTCTGCTATGTTGCATTCTCCTATGCTGCTTGATCAGGAAAAGATCTGCAGCTAAAACAGGGAAGGATGGTCAAGGCACAACGAGTAGGGCGGCTGCAGCAGCCAGAGGTGAAAAGGGTATTCCACCAACTGCTGGAGAAGTTGAAACAGCAGGAGGAGGAGATACAGGAGGAAAGCTTGTCCATTTTGATGGACCTATTGTGTTCACAGCAGATGATCTTCTTTGTGCAACCGCCGAAATAATGGGAAAGAGCACTTACGGTACGGTGTACAAGGCCACGTTAGAGGATGGCAATCAAGTTGCTGTGAAAAGATTGAGAGAGAAGATCACAAGAGGTCAAAGGGAATTTGAGAGTGAAGTCAATATTCTTGGCAAGATCAGGCATCCAAATCTTCTGGCCCTTAGAGCATATTACATGGGACCTAAAGGAGAGAAACTTCTTGTTTTTGACTACATGCCTAAGGGAAGTTTGGCAACTTTTCTTCATGGTAAGCACAAAATCAGTTTTCCATTTCACTTTGTATTTGAGAGAACTTTTAGATTATAAGTCTTACTGTTCTTTGCAGCTCGCAGTCCTGATACACCAATTGATTGGGCAACAAGGATGAGAATAGCAAAGGGTACAGCAAGGGGATTGCTCTTCCTTCATACAAATGCCAACATCATTCATGGGAATCTTACATCGAGCAATGTTTTACTTGATGACAACACAAATGCAAAGATTGCAGATTATGGTCTTTCGCGCCTAATGACTGCTGCTGCAAATGCAAATGTTATTGCAACTGCTGGAGCACTTGGGTATCGGGCACCTGAACTTTCAAAACTCAAGAAAGCAAACACAAAGACAGATGTATACAGCCTTGGTGTTATTATACTGGAACTTCTAACTGGGAAGTCACCAGGAGAAGCAATGAATGGTGTGGATTTGCCTCAATGGGTTGCATCAATTGTGAAAGAGGAGTGGACTAATGAGGTATTTGATTTAGAACTAATGAGGGATGCATCCGTTATCGGTGATGAATTATTGAATACCTTGAAATTGGCTTTGCATTGTGTTGATCCGTCACCATCAGCTCGACCAGAAGTTCAGCAAGTTCTCCAGCAACTAGAAGAAATTAGACCTGAAACAGCTACCAGTTCTGGGGACGACGGTGCTGCAGCTCCCTCAGCAAGTGATGATTAGATATTAGATTTCTCATCTAAGTCATTTTTAGGCAGGTGTGTTAGGAGTTAGGTGCCACAATTCTTTCATTCTTCAATTAGGTTGGTTAAGAGAGTGATTTTTGTTCTTCTACTGTCTGTAGATACCCAAGTGTGCTATTTTGTTTTGTTACTTTGAGCAGCAATGGAATCCTCGTAATTTCCATAATTTCTGGCCCTACAGACAGAAAATACACTAAAAACTGCTCAAGTAAGAAGTCAATTCTTCTATCTAGACTAGACAACAACAAACCTAGTGAAATCTGGAGTCTATTTCGAATAGGTCATTCTTCTATCTAGACTAGAAAAAATATATATCACGTCAAACTGAATATGATGACTATGTTCATTCACCATCAGCCAAATATTATTTAAGAATAAGATTTCATGAAATTTGTAGGTTTAGTTTGAAGTTTTCAAAGGTTTATGATGTGAACTTAGCTGGAACTCAACAAATAAATATGAGGATCTGGGGGAAGTTTTGTTAAATGAAAATCCCCACAAGTTATTAATTAGAACTCTACGAGGAAAAATATGTTGGATCAAACATCTATGCCTAAGATATGAACATGTCTCTAAGCTTGTATACAAATAAAGTACAATACAAAAGAAAGGGAAAGAAAGGGAGCCCGCAGGGGGAATAGAGAAACTAAAAATAGATAAAGAAAGGCAGAAGCCAAAAGCCATATATACAGCAACTTCTCAGCTACCATGTTTTGCATATCCACTTGTTTCCTCTGCAACCGTCTTCCAAACATTTGCCATCTTTTCTGCATATCCTGCCTGGTAAAACCCAACATGTTATTTTCTCCTATAAATCTTTTCAAGGGAATAGAAGGAAAAGCTACTCTTGCTGGAAAGGAATATCATTAGTAACATTTCAACTGAAAACAGCAATAAGCAGAATGATTCATCCAATTCACAGGTGACATATCTTATCTAAGAAAAGTTTAAAGGTGACCTTTAGTTTCATCTATACCCGACCCAAGATTTAAACTTGTCACAAGAAAGTTCAAACAGTTTGCTTATGTCTGTCCCAGAAATAAATGGATAACAACAATCTGAAGCTAATCATTCTAATACAGATTGCTCAAACCGGAACGACAACTACAGCACAAACAAGTAAGAAGGATAGAGGACGGTAAGAAATTTGTTTGAGTTGAGTTGATAATGTATGTTAGCCTTCAGTTAAGCGCAACACCGGTTACCATGTAATCATTATTATAAGCATTTTTTTCCAAGTTTCCACAGATGGCAAACACAACTGATATCCACAGATGGCACATTTAATGTGGGACCAGATTTAAGGGTCTTAGTTCTGTTGAATAATCGTGCTTCAGAATGAATCTAATCATCATCCAGTTTAACAATATGGCTTAACAAAGCGAAGTACTTCAAGTAGTTCAACGAGGCTGGCCAGAGAAATTAAAACAGTGGGTCGACCTCCTCAATGCCTTAGCTTACTGAAAACTAGAATAAACATCAGAAGCAACTCCATCAATTGGCAGTAGGGTCCCGAAATTCTAAAATGAACACAGTTGCTACATGCATAGGATGTTTCCAAGTTATTCACATGCTTGTATTCCAAATCATATAGTGGATTAGAACTCACAATGATGCACCCTAAAAACTAAATGATAGCTACTATCATATCGAGAAGAGAGTAATTAGAAATGGCTAAACAAGCCCAGAAGAATAAAGCTTTATTTGCATTGGCCTTTTTTGTTAGGCATTGAACCCACCCCATGGAGCAGTGTGAAAGTATACTGTTGACTTCCTTAAAGATTGATCATTTGACCTGAAGGAAACAAAGCAATGCAGAACAGCATTGCATCAACATTTCACATGATTCCAAGTACAAAATTCCTGATATTATCACAATATTCCAGGTCTCTAGCTCCTGTGCTCATAGTTTCTGAAACCACAGAAACAGACCCAAGATCCCACATTAACACTTGATTGGTTATCAATCTTCCACTTCCAGCCAACTAACCTAAATGGCCAGCACCATTTCAAGCAATTATCAGTCTCAACAGTTCTTAATTTGTAACAACTCAGTTCGTAAGTACTTTAGCCTTTACTCTTCTTGGGACAAGAGTACAGAGCAAACCCACAGAAAACTCTTAAAACTGTGATGTGACACTCAATCCTAGTGTTGGGCGTAGCACAAAACACATCACCTATTGTCCATCAGTCATGCATCACTAAACCTTGAGTTAAAAGCAGTCAAAGCTGCGTAATATTCCTCATCAATGTTCACTCTTTTCACTGAGAAACGGGAAAGACATTCTATCAATGGACCTTGTCTCAAACCATGTATTGACTTCCCCGTTGAGACACGATATGAGAGGAAAAGAGACGAGGAACCCAAAAAATTTCATTCCACAAGGCAATAAAGAAATGACTGAAGATTACAACATGTTCCCAAACCCCTCTATATACGTAGCAATCTCCTTTATCAGCTCTTTCTCAGCTTCCCCTCGTCATTTACCCATTCAACACAACTTTTCTGTATTCAGCTAGAAAATTAACAAACTCAATTTGGATATAGCAATGAAATAGGATGGAGTGGGAAGAAGGAAAACTGCCCTCCCTGAGTATGCATGCTGCAGAAGAGGTTAGGGAGGATGCAATTATTATGTCGTAGTCCTTTCCAAAGTTATTGAAACAAGGATCCTCCCTGTCTCCAAGAGATGTAGTTGTTCATGAAAAGCCTAAAAGAATAAGAGCAAGTCTAAGAAGACTAGAACACCAATAGTGAAGACCCAAAACCGGCTTTGTGACAGGAAAAACATAGCTGCTATGTGGCATATTCTGATATCCTACGCAGGGTACTTATTTTCCAATCACTCATCTCTATAGCGGAAAAGTTGCCCCCCTCATCCTTATCTGTTCTTTTTTCTTCTCTGGCATTAGATTTTCAGATGAAATCTTACGTCTTCCGCTCTAAAATTTCTCTAAGGGAACATAAAGGACAAGCTGATATCTTGCATATTTACTTTTCTTGCACTTGCTAAAACACTTGCAATCTTTGGAAAGTTGGTGGAGAACGGACATTACCCTGACTATGCTAGATGGTTAAAAATAGATATAACTAGATTAAGTGTGCTTAACATCTGGAGTTTAAAATGGTCTATAATTTTAGTTGGGCATATTGGAAAAAAATCAATTGCCTTTTACGAGCATTACTAATACAAGGGGAAAAATAAAGCATGTTCCTCAGAACAATGCTAAATCAATGATTTCCGAGAAGGCATTTGATGCAACAACACTAGAAGACAAGATACATTTTTTCTCGGTCTAGAAACAAAGATACCTGATTGACAATAAATCCTCTCAACATTCCCAAGAAGTCATCATGTCGTTCCTTCTCAAATCTCTCAAGCTCATTCTTGTTGTTTTCCTACAAGATTCACCATCAAACAGCTATAATGTCAATCTCATTGAAAATGATGTAGTATTAAAGAAAATGGAAGAGAAGATAAATTAAATATCCTCTATACAGCAGTTATATACTTTCCCAGATCAGAGCCCAATTTAAAAATATTACAGAAGTATCGCCTTCCTAAAATAACCATTATGCAAAATTAAACAAGATGAACTGGTAATACATGCATCGTCACTCTCTTGATTGAAGCGGGAGCCTGGTTGGAGGGGTCTTACATAAAATAACTTCAGCACCTAAATTTGTTAAAAGAAAACTAACGGAAAATCATTTAAGAGCATTGATTTAGCAAACCTATTACTTCTTGAAACAACATGGACACCAAGGACTAAACATCAGTGACAGTAAAAGGTTGAACAAATACAAAATCATAACAAGCTTCTCTTTTGAATAAAAAAAAAGACTCTAAGAAGCCTCATTCTAATATGACTATCAACTACCTAGTAACATTGAATATAAAATATTTGTTTTATTGTAGCATGATTGCTGATATTAAGTGTCCCACCTTGGTTAAGGAAATAGGTTGTTGTCTCTTTTGGACAATACTCATCTCATGAGCTAGCTTAGGCCTAAGGTCAACTTTCTTAACATGGTATCAAAGCCAGAACCATATTTATTCTTGATTTACCCAATGTTAGGCCCTCGTCATATTATTCACGCATCAGATGTCCAGTTGTAAGAGTGCCTAAGGGTGTTAATTGTCCCTCATTGATTGAGGGGATGGGTTAAGTTAGCTCAAAAGCCATTTTCTTAACAGGGGACATGGTGAATAGTAACTCTATTGCCTCGGGTTACCTACATCACCTACACTGTACATAGTTGGCAGCACCTGATTAATAAACCAGAAATATTGTTCCAACACTAAGGTTCATAAGCTTTAAACGAATCTGCCAGATAAACCTTCTTAGGAAGTAGGTCTGTGATGTCCAATCCTAATCTTAAGCACTCGTAAAGCTATTGTCCTGTCCTACCAGAGCCATAGAAACCTCATATTTTGTTTCACTAATCCAATACGGGTAAAGGAATAGAGCTTTAATAGTCTATAATAGAATCAAGCATGAACAAGATCCACTGATATGAAATTCTAGGTTGCCAAATTTAGCTCCGCTTGTGGTGCTCAGAGAAATAAGTGAGAGATGATGTGGACAAGA